>JASDQU010099976.1:95236-193289 GCA_032191745.1 Picea mariana | reverse complement strand
GATATCCATCTGGATCAATGATTCCTTCCATTGAGAGTTTATGCATAACTCTTTTGTTTTGTTTCTTTCGTCATGGAGCTTGAACCTTCCTCAAAATGAACATTCTTGTATCCTAGTCCATATTTGTCACTGTATGGCCTTTGAATATTGAGAATGTTTTCTAACACTTGAGAACTTTTCAAGTTATTGTTGAGCTTGTTGAATTCAACTCTCAATGTCATGACTTCATTTTCAATCTTCTCACACTCTTTTTCTTTCTTTACCATATAGATCTACATTACTTTTTACTTTCTCTTTCCTTATTCAAGTTAGGTTTTCAAGGAGATGATTACTTCTTTGAATGATTTTTTTTTCTTCCTTTCTTTATTCTTCTCTGTTAAAGCACTAATTAATTCTGCCTCAAATTCCACTTCACCTTTGTAACATACCAAACCATCCACAGGCCGGGGCATGCTACCTTCAATCCCACCCTTGGACTTCTTACTCTTACCAATACCTTCTTTAATTAATTAGAACACATAAGATACAAGATTTAGAGACATGCACAACAATATCTAGCAATCATGCATAATTTAAGATTTAGTTAAACAATAATTAAAATACACAGCGGAATACATTCATACACAAATAATAATATCACAACAGAGAACATTTATCTTTATAAAAAGGTGACACCAACTGGCTATAGACCAAGAACGTTCCACCCAATCATAGACACCACTGCTCCAAATATCAACAACAGTGTCACCCCCAAGCCAAGGCCATGAATCCACAAGGATGGTTCCAGAGTGTACTTGGGTTTCCAAACCAGTCAGCTCTCAAGCTCTCATAGGTTTTCCAACACCCACAACAATCCAAGTACCCAACTCTCTTCTACCCATCTTGTACCACCCCAAGAGAATGAACCTCCACCCTTCTCTAACACGCAGTCCCTCAAACAATCCTTCTCCTTTTTCCAGGGCCTCCTGCACAACTGGTCCATAATCTCAATGTTGGAACTCTCAAGACTCGCAGTTGTGAGGAAAACATGGAACGTACCCACACATCTCGGACATGCAGGCCCCAGGTCACAGCTGGATTGCACCAACGACCATCACATCCAACTATCCCATGGCTAATTCTCAGTAGTTCCTTTCCCTTTTCCAAGCCAAGACGCAGGTGAGAATGGATCAATGAATGGGTGAGTGAGTGCATGAAAGTGTGTGAGGGAAATGAATGAACGTACATGAAAATCAATGAACAAGCCATCAGTCGAACTCCCCCATCAGACCAGAGGTGGGTTTAAGTAACTTTGTGGGGAATCAAGAACCTCCTGGCCTTTCCCAAGAAGCTCACGTAATTGATCCCCTCCCTTAGGAAGAAAGGGGTAATTAACATAGGAATAAACACTTATCCCCTCAAGCCCCCTCTCTTGTGGAATCATAGCCCCCTACAACTCTAGTCCTTGTCCATCTAGCAACCAACCATGTATTTATTATTAATAATGATAGAAAACATTACATGTCTTGGGGACACTAGCCTTTTAATAATTGTTTGGGCACCCTGGCCTCTCAACATTGTAACAATACATTATTTAAAATGGGGGTTCAAAACCTGGGGTGTTACATCCCCTCCCCCTTATTTTGGCACTGTCCTCAGTGCATATACAAAAATAGAGATCAAAATCTCAAATTTGTTCAAAACGCTGCGGGTACTCTGCCCGCATGGAATCTTCATGCTCCCATGTAGCATCTTCAGGACCGTAGAAGGTCCAATGAAATTTTACCAGCTCTATAACTCGATTTCAGAGCATTTTGACTTTTCTGTCCAACACCCGTACTGGATGAACTTGAAAGTCTCCTTCTATCTCTACCTGAGTCAGATGCCAATCAATAACATGGTTAGGGTCATGTACACATTTCTTTAGTAAAGATACATGAAATACATTATGCACATTCATGGAAGAAGGCAATGTAAGCATGTATGCAACCGACCCTATTCTGTTCAATATTTCAAATGGACCACATAATTTGTCTACCATCTTTGTACAACTACCCAATTTCAATGAGATTTTCTTGGGCTTCACTTTCAAAAGTACATGCTCCCCTACTTTAAATTCTCTAGTTGTCTTGTTCTTGTTTTCATAAACTTTCTATCTATCCTGAGTTGCCTTTAAATTCTGCTTGATCTTGACCACCTGGTCTTCCATGTCCTTGAGCAACTCTGGCCCAAGTACCACTCTATATGATGGGTTGTCCCAACTTACTGGAGTATCTCATTTCCTACTGTACAAGGCTTGAAATGGGCTCATTCTCAATGAATCTTGATACCCATTATTATATACAAACTCAACCAAGTGTAAGTAATCTTCCCACTTAGATGGCTTATCCATCACATACATTCTCATCATATCTTCAATTATTTGATTGACTCTCTTTGTTTGCCCATCTATCTGGGGATGATATGTTGTGATAAAGTTCATATTTATGCCAAATCCTTTAAAAAATACCCTCCATAAATTGGAGGTAAACTTTGTATCTCTATCCAAGACAATTGTCATAGGTATCCCATGCAACCTAGCAATTTCCTTCATGAAAATTTCTGCAATATTAGCTGTTGTATGTGTTTTCTTCACAGGCACAAAATGAGTAGCCTTTGTTAATTTGTCAACCACCACCATGATTGAATCATGTTGCTTATTCATTCTGGGTAATCCTATGATGAAATCCATGGTGATCACTTCCCATTTCTTCTCTAGGATTGGCGATGGCTACAACAAACCCGTTGGGTGCCTATGCTCAGCCTTCACCTTTTGACATTCCATACATCAAGCGATGTAATCAGTAACATCCTTCTTCATTCCCGACCAAAAGAACTAGATTCTTACTGCTGTAATTGTTTTCTGGTAACCAAGATGTCCAACATAAGGGACATCATGCATTTCCTTCAGTACCAAATTCCTCAGTTCTATAGAACTAGGAACATAGATTCTATTTTTATGCATGAGTAATCCATCTTCCTTTATCTCATACTCCTTTATTTTCTGTTGTACATTTCCTTGTTGTAAGTTTTCCTTTACTTGTAGGTAATGCTGGTCTGTAACAAGACCATCTAAAATTATGCTCTTCAAGTCTCACTGATGCATACTGACAATAGTAACATGCATGGTATGTACTCTTCTACCAAGTGCATTGACAACTTTATTCTCCTTTCCCTTGATATGCTTGATATCGAAGTCATATTCACTTAACAATTCCAGCCATCTTGTTTTCCTGGCATTCAATGTTGATTGTTCAAAAATATACTTCAGGCCAATGTGGTCTGTTATTAATTCGAATTTCTTCCCCATGAGATAATGCCTCCACATCCTCAAGGCATGAACAATGGCAACAAGTTCCAAGTCATGCGTGGCATAGTTCCTCTCATGTTCCTTAAGATTTTTGGACTCATATCCAATGACATGTCCATTTTGCATGAGGACTCCCCCAAGTTCTTCCTTATATGCATATGTACATACCAAAAAAATTTCATTTGGGTTAACAATCTTTAACACAGATGCACTAGTAAGTAATTCCTTCAACAGATTAAAATTATTTTCACACTTCAGTGTCCATTCAAATTTAGTTTCCTTCTTTTGAAAAGAAGTGATGGGATGAGAAATATTAGAGAACCCTACGATGAACCTTCTGTAGTAGCCAACTAATCCCATAAAAGATTCAACGTCTGACACATTTATAGGTGTTGTCCATCCTCTAATGGCTTCAATATTCTCTGGATATACTACTATGCCCTGCTCTGAAATAATGTGTCCCAAGTAATGGATCTGCTTTTGATAAAAAACAACACTCAACTTGACATACAACTGATGTTCTCTCAGTACTTGCAATACCAGTCTTAAGTGATGTTCATGCTCCTCTTTAGACTTAGAATAGATAAGTATGTCATCTAGGAATACTATGAAAAACTTATCCAAATAATTTTTGAATATGTCATTCATTAAGCACTTGAAGACAGTTGGTGCATTGGTCAGTCCAAATGTCACCACTACAAATTCATAATGCCCATACCTGGTCCTAAAGGTTGTCTTATGAATGTCTTCTTCTTTAATTCTCACCTGATGGTATCCTACCCTCTGGTCAATCTTTGAAAATATCTTTTCTCCTCTTAGCTGATCAAAGAGGTTATCAATTCAAGGTAGAGGATGCTTGTTATTTATGGTGTACTTGTTCACCTGTCGGAAGTCAATACACAACCTCAAGGTTCCATCCTTCTTTTTGACAAAAAGTATTGGTTCTCCCCAAGGTGAAACACTTGGACGTATGTACCCTTTCTTCAACAATTCCTCCAACTTCCTTTGTAATTCTTTTAACTCTGTTGCACTCATTCTATAAGGTGTTTTTGACACCAAGGCAACTCCTGGCACTAAATCAATTGAGAAATTTATCTCCCTTCTTGGTGGCAATCTGGGTATTTCTTGCAATACATATTCAAATTCGTGTAGTATCGAGAAATCTTCAAGGCTTGGCCCTTTTGTATTATCTGGCTCTTACACACGAGTTGAATACAATTGCCATCCTTTCCTAAAACATCTTTTCAGATGTAAGGCTGAAATATCCCTTATAGAGATATGTCTTGGAACTCCTTTCACAGTGCTTTGTTTTCCATTTCCATCAAGACATGTAAATGTCTTGTTATGACAATCTATGACAACATGATGCTTTTCCAACCAATCCATTCCAATAAGAATATCATAAGACCCCAATGGTATGATATTTAGATCAATACTAGTATTCACACCATTAAGACTTATGGAACAACTTCTGACCATGTCATGGATTCTTCTTTTGGTTCCGGTGGCTAACTGAACCAAAATTGCTTTTCCAAGTTTACTTTTCTCCAAATGTAATCTATCCACTATATTAGGATCAAAGTAACAATGAATTGCTACCGAATTAACCAAAATAGCAACATGATGATTTATGATCTTACCTTCCACCTCGATCATATTGGACTGGTACTCTGCTTGTCGATCATTTAAAGTTGCATAGATTCTTCCCATATCTTCGACTGTTGTAGCTTCTTAGATGTTGTGCACAATACTCACTCTGTCCTTTCTGTGTGGGAAATCCTTGTACAGGTGATCTTCCTTTCATCCCCAACATTGGATTGGTGGTCTTCCCCTTTTTCCCAAGGAATATTCCTTCTTGAAATCTCCCTTAGGATACTAATCTTGATGTTTTCTATTAGGCTCATTCTTATTGAAGGAAGGTTTGAATCCTTTCCTCCTCTGATCGAACTTCACATTTTTATTTTCCTTCAAGATTTCTGCATATATTCTCTTCTCTGGCCTTGCTCATATAGGTATTTATCCTTCCTAATAGCCTTCGTCAAGGTCTTGGGTTCATCATACTTGATATTTTCCTTATAAAAGGCTGGCAGTCCACTTAGAAATATCTGTATTTTCACTTTCTCATCACCAATGAGCCTGGCATACTTTAACAATCCCAAGAACTTCTTCTCGTACTCTACCATAGTCATGCTTCCCAACCTGAGTTCAAAGAACTCCTGCATTTTCTTGTCATAGAAATGATCTGAGAGGTACTCCTTCTAGAAGTATTTCTTGAACTGCTTCCAAGTGATCCTATTCTCATTAACATGTTCCACTTTCTTCATTTGGTCCCACCACATTGCAACTTTCCCATGTAAATGGTAGGTGGAAATCCTGGCTTCTAGGTTGGACGAATAGTTATGCAATTGAAAATATCTCATGATCCCAAGCAACCATGCTTCAACATCATCTTCCCTTTCTCTTTCACCTGCAAAGGAAGGTGGATTGAGATTCCTAAGCTCTCCTTGCAAACTATATACCTCTTGTTTCCTTCTTTGGTGTCTGATAGGAGACACCTCTAGACTGCTTACAGGATCATCTGATGCATAAAACTTTATTTCTGAGTAAGGAGGTGATTGGTGTCCAAGAGCTTTGCTTGCACTTCTAGAATAACCAACTCTTCCATGATCATCCCTTCTTTCATGGAACCTGCCTTCTTCCTCTTGTCTTGAGTTTGATCCCTTCTTTGTTTGTCTTTGTAACTAATTTAAGCTCTGCAACACTCGAGCATTTATCTGAATTTTCTCTCTCATCAGTCTCTCGCTGTTTGCTTTTTAGCTCCGCACTTCCATCTTTAGGGTTCTTACCATTTCTATTAATGTTTCCTATTCTCCTTTTCCCTTGCGTCCATTAGAATCTATCTCTACATTACCAACTCTGGTATTCTGGCCTTCAGCCTCCTTATCATGACTCGAGGCTTCCTCACCTTCTTCCATTTCCTCAATACGCATCCTGAGTTAAGGTGTTTAAACCCCTTAATTTTGCAAAATGTGCAAGAGACCATTTTGTTAGAATTATGCATATGCTAAACAAAATTGCCAAACCATGCTACAGGTCTCTTTCATTTTTTTGTTCATGGAGATCATATCCCCATTCTCCAAAAATAATAGTGTCCTATTCTCTTTGGCTGACACGTAATTTCATCCTGTGCAGGCGCTTCCTTCAAACCACCTTCCCAGGTGACCACGACTAGAAACTGCGGCTAAATCCTTCCTTAGCACTTTTCTGTCTTGAAGACCACCATTTTGACCCTTATCCCTCCTTCCCTCAACTCTCAATCTACATATGAACACAGCCATGACCCTGCACTTAGATGAAAAAGCACTTGTCCAAAGCTTCGGGACTTCAGAACTTTCAGCCAGGACTAGATTAACGGTCCTCGTCCTCTTTCACGATCAATAATTGAGATCCAATTCGGGACTTTGTGCTTTGGGAGTCTCAACTTTCCTCACTTGCCTTCTCCCGGAACGCTTTTACCCGGAGTTCATGATCTGTCAAAGGGTTTCCTTCCACAGATCAGCGATTGTGAATCACTTCAGCTCTTTGGGCTTCGAAAGTTTCAAAACTTTGCTCCTGCACTTTCTCCCGGAGTACTTTCACCCAAAGTCGACGATCCTTCAACGTGTGTCTTCTGGAATCAACGGTCAATATGTACTCTAAAATTTGGGATTTTTCGACCCAACACAACCTGTCACATATTTCCCCACTAGAGTGCCCAGTATCTGGACTGCACGATCTATTGCTACGTGGTGAAATACTGGAAGCAGACACGTGGTCCAATCAGGAGGGTGACACGTGTCACATCCTAACTGACATTACAATACTCCATATGATCAAAACTTACTGACACATGACACACATCCCATGTGTCCACATCATCCCAAGTGTTGTCCACAAGCCACGTCACTTCGGGAATTCCAGGATCCACATCACCTCTAGGTGATGTCATCGTGCCCCATCACTTCGACTCTTTAGGATTCGGGACTTCGGGAGTTTCCACACTATCACACTTCCAATTCTCCTGAACTCCAATTTCCAGAACTCGACAAACTACTGCCATGTGTCTCCCTTATCGGATGACCCATATTAACCTTGGACTTTGGGACTTCGAAAGTTACCGCTGCAAGGATCAACGACTGCAATTCCTTCGGGCCTTCAGACTTCAGAACACTCAAACCTCAACTTTTTCTGAAATGTTTTTATCTGAAGCTCGCGATCTACTGACGTGTGTCTCCCATGGATCGACGACTATGATTTCTTTGGGTCACCGGATTTCAGAGAACTCAAATCTCAACCTTCGCTTTTCCCTGAAATGCATGGATTTATGCCGCATGTCCTCCTAGATTGGACTGCTGAGATTAAATTCGAATCTCAGAGGTCCAATTCTCAACTTCTCCTTTCTCACCTTTTCCCAGAGTGCTTTCACCCGGAGCACATGATCGGTTGACGTGTTTCCTCCTACAGATCAAAGGTCCCTGGCTACTTCTGCTCTTCGGAGGTTCGTTGATCGAGTACTAATATGTCACATCAATGCATGACTTTCAATTTGTGGGGGCACGCATCAGTAGTTTGGAGTAACTCGCTTTTCACCCCGCAATTATCTTGATGCTGACACGTAACCCCTTGGTGAAACTGTGGTTTGGACCGTGGGATCGCCTTGGGAAATTATCTCCCATGCAACTTGGTTCCCTGCAATGCCTCCTATCTATTGATATCTCTCTCCCATGGTATTTGACGGTTGTGACCTTAACCCTTGATTCCTTTACATCGGATGACCCCTATTCACATGTCCTCTGATCCAATAATCTCATATCTCTCCTGATCCTATAGTGGCGATCGCTCCCGAATTCGAAGGGGGGCGGTCACGATCCTTCGAACCCCTTACAATGGATCTCTGACGATCTAACTCCCGCGTAGATTCTACAATGCCATTCCTCCTGAGATTTCCAACTTCGCGATCAAAGTTTGATCTCAACCACGAGACTCTGACCAACAGACCCAACCCATATCGACACAGTGTTTCAACCATAAACTTTGATACCAAACTGTAACATACCCAGCCACCAACAGGCTGGGGCATGCTACCTTCAAGCCCACCCTTGGACTTCGTACTCTTAACGATACCTTCTTGTTGGCCCTTGACCAATTTTTAGAGATATTTGGTCATGTTTGACCTCTTTTGGGACTTCAACAGGCTATTCGAAGGTAGAGCACAAGTCGAAGCAGAGATCACGAGATCTTGACCCCTTTTTAGGGCAATTTTTGGGATTAGGGTTTATGTAACAGGTATGGGATGTCGGCCCATTTTGTAATGTATAAATAGATATCTAGGTGATGTAGGAAGAGGCCAATGTGCTAAGTGCGAATAGTTGTGGATACTTTGTGCATGCTATGTGTTAAGAACTTGCAGATGTAAGTGCAAGTGATTGTAAGAAGCTTGTGTATAGACCGTAAGAAAGCTTTGTGCTTAAACCTATCTCAGGAAGGAGGATCTGGCGAGGTGCGCACATATATCCTGTCCTATGTGGAGTGGGTTCTGAGGCTTTGTGCATGTAAGGAGATTGACAAAAGATAATAAAGAAAACGAAGAGTTGGTGGACGTAGCCCCACACTGGGGTGAACCACGTATATCCTGTGTTATGGTTGCTTTGTGCATTATATTGTATGTTAGTGATGTGATTTATGCTTAGTACCGATATATTTATGTATGATGCATCCGATATAATAGCTTAGTGCTTGGTAAGGTGAATGAATGTTAGATCTGATCTATCTCTCCATGCTATGTGCTTGAATGTGTTAGATCTTATTGAATACCGTTCTACTCTGTAATTAGGGTTTGGATCTACGATGTGAATAAAGGTTAAATACTGATGAATATTAACTGCTAAGTGCTTTGTTAGAGTGGTGTAATCATAGATCTATGTACCAGCTAGGTTGTAGACATTTGAGTCTTGCAACCACCCCTGCCTCTACCTTAGGTGAGACTTCATCTGCTTTGCAATTGTTGTCGAAAAGGTCGGTAGTTAGGGATTTTTTGGTGCATTGTTGAAGCATTGAACCCTGGGTCTGCCCCTATGCCAATATATGGTTCTGTTGCTGGGACCTAAAACTGCGATAGCTGGGAACTGAAGAAAAGAAATATTTGTGCGTAGATTTGTTGCTTTAATGCACAGTATTATACTTGACTTGTGAAGCTCTATGCTAAGAAGATAAGTATGATCTGAAGAAAAGAGGTAAGACCTTGAAGCTTTGTGCTCTGAGAAAGGTAAGATAAGTGAAAATTTTTGTTTCGAAAGTATGAATCTAGGTATGTTTGATAAATGTTGTCCTAATCTAAAAACTAGGGCACAATTAGATGAAAGAAGATTTGATATGAATAGATTTGATAGAAATAATGAAAGGTATGTTATCCCTATGCATAGAAACAATGTTTGGACTAACAAATGGATGTAGGATCCTAGATTTTTTTTTTTTTCCAGGTTAGTTACTGTGATCCCAGTGTGCAGTACAGGAAGGGTTGGGGATCATTTAAGAGAAAGAGAGTATTAACCCTTTGTTACAGTTGCAGAAGACCGGGACATATTTCTAAGGAATGCCCTGGCAGAAGAACTAGTTGTCTTTTTTGTAAATCTATGGACCATGAAGTTTTGGATTGTCCTAGAATGATTGATAAAATTGAAAAGATGAATATGGAACAAGAAAAATATGAGACGAGCCAAGAAACTAAGGATATGATAGAACCCCAGAAAGAATCAGAGACTGTATTACTACAGATGAAATAAACCTTGAATGACCACATAAATATCAACTTATCAGAGGTCTTAAAAGAGAAAGAATACATAGAAACAAGAATAGGAGACTTTGACATAGACTATGTCATGGATGAGGAAACACAGGCGAATATCATGACAGAAATAACTTCGGATATTTTGGGAAAGCCTGCTATGGTTCCTTCATTAGGAGGAATAGGATTATTTAGAGGAAAGTTGATAACCCTATGTGGAAGACTTACCCATATACCTATGAGTGTTGATGGCACTTCAACAAAAGAAGAATTTGATATCGTTAAATTTGTTGAGAACAACGCCCCATTTGCTATCTTGCTAGGAAAAACCTGGATTGAGAAAGATCAGATACAAAGGAAACAAGAAGAGGAGGATCTAGAATAGAAGAAGCAAGAAATAAGATATTTCATGGCTAGGAGAATAGTGCACTTACTGGAATAACAAGAGAACTAGTCAAAGCTACTAAAGACCAAATATATGGGTGTCGAAGTTGAAAGGACACAAGAATATTTGAGGCACATGTTTGTACAAGAGAGTAGAGAACCTACCCCAGAAAGAGAAGAATTATTACCCTTGAATCCTATGAAAGACCCTCGACAGTGTGAAGTTATCATGCCAAGAGGAGATAAGAAAGATAATGGAAAGAGGAAACTAGTGATTCAGATCATAGGAAAGAAGGCCAAAAATCTCAGTAAGAAGGAAAAGTTAGAAAAATTACAAGAAGTTCTAGAGAATACTTCGCAGAAGAAAGGTTTCCAGAACTTGAACTTCGCTGGAATATCAGTACAACACAGAATGACACTTCGCCATGATGAAGCAATATGACCGTTGGAGGCAATATGATCGTTCGATCGATGCTCACGAATGGTTAGGAAAAGAATTTATGGCCCGAAAGTTCGCCATTGGACTTTTGGGACCGTGCCATAACGGATGGAATTGCATTGAATAAGGCTTTGCAACCCGTTGAAAGAAATTGTTATGGTGTTATCTATTTATCTCGTCGAGCATTGCACCAAGAAAACTTTTTCCAATTGTGATTATTCGAGCTCATAGAGAACTAGTTGATTTTTCACAGTGATTATTGAGGCCTTGCCATCCATTCTGTTACAGTGAGTATTGTTCACCGACCCAAGATATCAGATCTCGAGTGTGGATGTCGGATGAAATTAGCACAGAAAAAAAATCCATTGAATAAATTCTAATAGACCTCATGGCCGAGAAGGTGATGCCCACAGGCATCCAACCCTCATTGACGCGAGGAGTGTAAGCGTCCCCGTTGAATACTTATGGATATGGACCATCCCAAGTTGTGACCAATAAAAGAACCAAGCATCGTGATGACTTGGTGAATGCAAAGATAATTCCATCCATCCTACCTGACTACATCCCACCCCTGGTTGGTGTGGTGAGTTGTGACAGTGTCCTGAGGGAATTCGACTACACAATTATCACTGTGTACCTTCCAAAGGGAATAAAAGCAGTGAGACCGCAGTTGGAGAGGATTCCAACCTTTAAGATCATTGATTATAACCTAGGAGTCCGCAAGATCTATGGCATGCTCACACCTCACAAATATTTGACCAAGACGAAGGGGAAGAAATCGAATATCATACCCCATCCATGGACTATGGACATCGCGAGGTCCAATGTCTTGAACGTGATGAAGATACCACATTTTGGAAGGCACCAGGAGGTTAATGTGTGTGTTAATCTCCTTCTCTCGTGATTCCATGGAGGGTATCTATGGTTGGACAGACGCATCACCATCGAACCGACGCTGATCCATAGGACCACCRAATTGAGCATGCAGGGACCAGACCCGCAAGAATTTTATCCAGGGAAGGTTGCAAACCACACCCTAGCACAGAAGATCAAAGACACCTACGACGATGTAGAGAAAGGGATGTGAGGCTACAAGGTAGCCTCCATTCAGAATGGCGTAGTGCACCTTGCTTGCTAGTCRATTGCTGGTAAGCTAGTAAGAAAGAACATACCGGTTAGCATTGAAAGTCACTCCTGGATTTCTTGCAGGAGCAGAGCCTGACACCCATCAGTTTAATGTCACGGTTTGTTTATAAAGGGGTGATCGAATGGAGATAAGGACTCAAGGAGATATTACTCTAACTCAGGGACTGAGTCTAGCATGTGTGGGACAAAGGAGGTCTTGATCCAACTTCAGCCAGTGGGTTGATTAAAAGATGAGCAGGTGGAAGACTTAGCAAGAAAGGTGAACAAACAACTTTAGGCAACAGGCTTCCAGTGGTTTGTAGAGGAAAGACTCTGAATGCAATATTCTCTTGGTTCAGGGTCTCAAGAAACTGATAGGGGACTTGACTGGATCTGCCAATTCCAAGTCGCTTAGCACTGGGAAAATCACAAGAACTTATTAGAAACGACGTAACTGTTACAGTGATCCAACCTACATAATATTATAACAGCTACAACTCGACTGGATCCTCCAATTCTAAGCTGTTCTAACACAGTTTAATAAAGGTGTAAAAGAAACTGGCATTCATAAGACAAGAAGTCTCAAAAGTTCATACATAACCAGAGTATCTGTGCTTCATTAAAGCTTTACAACCGGGAGCTCTGCTCAACCATCGATCGATACAAAAATGGCGAAAACGCCTTCATATACTCAAAAAAACAACAACAACAGAATTGAGACGTTGCATTAAAAGCTTTGTGTCTGCATGGCTTATGACAGTCAACAACTGTAGTCTCTGAATGATCATGCAACTTATGGCAGATGCAATCGAACTCCTAACAGTTCCATAGGCGAATCGACATGCCTTTAATTTATTGTCGGGATTTCCCATTATGGTGGAGGCGATGTCTAACCAGCACCAACTACTTCAATAACTGCTTCATTGGGATTGAGGATGGCCCAGCCAACTCGACACTTCTACGACGTGGAAGACCCTTCGCGCTGCCACTTGGATCAGCTAGACGACCTGATGGATAGGCGGGGAGGCCGACGCGAGGGATGGGGCACATAACGGGAGTGGTGGCATCAAGACCGTGTGGGTGTGATAAGAAGTGACGAGGCGTGAGAGGGATGACAGAGGAAGACACATGGCTGAGGATAATAGGTGGGAGGAGGGGCATGAGATGAGATATAATGGGCTTACTTTAAGTGGGAGGCTGACGTGGAAGGGAGCGGGACACATGGCAGGCGATGAATGGATGATGAGATGGGAAAGGGACCACATGGACCAGAAGAGGGGAGATGGACAGATGCCGAAGGATGAGGAAGGGGCTAAAGAGAGCGAGCCTCATCGCACCGTTAGGTGGAGGACATGTAGCAAGATGACACGACAAGAAAGAGGGGCCCCACGTTGCTTATAAATAGAAAGGCAGAGGATGTCTGAATTGCCTATGCGCCATTGATCCGGGTGCTCCAATCGCAGCCGTCAGAGAGATGCGTCCTCAATTCCAGACCCCCCCCTCCGCTTAAAGGTAGAAAGGCAGGGGGGTCCAGAATCCGATGCGCGCTGTTGATCTGGACACACGAGATCCTGCCGTGCAGACTTGATTTTCAACTAAGACCGGATGCATTTGCATCCTGAACTTAGGAAAAGTGGGTTTTTTACCCATTACTTTGCATTTTACCCCCCATTACCAGAAATATCACTAACATTTGGCTCCATGGGGGATAGAGTCGTCCCTGTGATGCTCTAAGAACACTTTTGCAGATTCATTGCCTTGCTGTTGGGCTGAGGTGTCCTTTATTAAGCTGAAAACAAAAACGATATTTACAAAAAACAAAAGAGCCGACTGCGGCTCACAAAAAACATTTTTTCAAGAAATGCCCATTCACTGGGCCACTAAAAACTTCTTTGCCTTCCAGATCCTGCAACCTGTAAGTGTTGTTTGTACATACTTCAAGGATCTTGAAAGGCCCAAATCAGAGGGCATCAAACTTACTGTGCTTGCCCCTGTCCTGCCTGGGTGCATCCCATTTGAGCACTAGGTCACCCTGCTCGAATTATTTCTTTTGGCTCTTCTTATCAAAAGCCTGCTTGATCTTCTGCTGATGATTATAGGCCCTGTCCATGACCTGTTCTCTGATCTGCTGCACTTCCACCATCTGATGAATCCTTCTGACCATATGGTCAGGCTCTCCTTCAAGGTCCTGGAGGAATTTCTCCACAGATAAGGCGAGTTGGGTAGGGAAAACAACCTCTGTTCCATAAACAAGTTGAAAGGGTGAGATGCCCAGGGACTTCTTTGTTGTCACTCGATTAGCCCATAGCGCAAATTTGAGCTTTGAATCCCAGGCCTTTTTATTGTCTTCCAATAATTTCTTAATGAGCTTGATCAGGCTTTTATTGGAAGACTCTGCCAGTCCATTTCCCTGAGGATAATAGGGGGTATAGTGAATCAGTGAAATCTCAAACTGTTCACAGAACTTGACCAGAGGATCAGACCTGAAGGGGGTGGCATTGTCAGTGACAATCCTGCTAGGGAAGCCAAATCTGGCTATGATGTCTTCCAGGAAGATGATAATTACTTTGTGAGAAGTTCTCCTGGTGGGGACAACTTCTATCCATTTGGTGAAATAATCCGTCGCAGTCAGGATCCATCTATGCTGGCCACTTGAGGGGGGATGAATTTCTCCAATGAAGTCCAATCCCCAATGCTGAAAGGGTCCTGAGACCACTACAGGCTTTAATGGAAGAGATTTGAGCTGCTTCTTTCCTGAGAACTTCTGGAATTTGATGCAAGCTCTGATTTCTCTACAGACATCAGGGAACAAGGTGGCCCATTAATACCTTGCCCGGAGGATCTTGTGAGTTGTGGTCTTCCAGAAATGATGACCCCTGCAAAGACTGCCATGGAAATCAAACATTACCTTCTGGGCTTCTTGTGGGTCCAGGCATCTTAAAAATACCCCTAGAGGGTCTTTCCAGTACAAGACTTGGTCAATGAGGCAATACCTGACAGCCTTGAGCTTTAAAGCTCTCACCTTACTCTTTTCCATCCCATCAGGAGGTCTCAATTCTTGCAGAAAATACAAGATATCCTTATACAGGCGCATGCTGCTAGTGATATGACACCCTGGAAATGCTCGTCGGATGACTCAGCTTGCTCATTGATGAAGTTAATCCCCAAACCTTTGCAATTAGACTAAACCAACAACCTGGCTAAACCCTGCCCCTTTATTAGTTTGGTGGGCTTAATCTCTAGATCAAACTCTAGGATCTTAGCGATCCATTTACCTCTTCTTCTGTCTATGTCAGGCTGTATCAGAATGTCCTTCACAGAGGCCGAAGGAACGTATGCAGTGATCCTTGAGTGCAAGACATAGACTCTCAACACTTTGAGAGCTTTCACCAAGGCATAGGCCTGCTTCTCCATGATCTCGTACTGGAGTTCTGCATCTCTCAATGCCTTGATGTAGAAGGCAATAGGCTGCTCTTGCCCTTGATCATTTTTCTGTAACAAGACCGCTGCTATTGTATCACAAGAAGCAAAAGAAAAAATAATGAAATCTTTAGAATAATCAGGACTGATTAGCACAGGTGCCTCAGTCAACGCCCTCTTTATTTGGACAAAAGATTCCCTGGGTTCAACAGTCCATTTCACTTCATTTCCCTTCCTGAGCATGGATGTGATGTGTTTCACCAACTCAGCAAAATTTGAGACAAATCTCCTCAGAAAATTTATCTTCCCTCTACTGACACTATGGATCAATTCTTACTCCCTCTACTGACACTATATGGCCTAATAGCTTCCCTTCCTTCATAGCAAACAAAGATTTCTTGGGGTTTAAAGATAGTCCAAACCTATGACACTTCAGGAAAACCTTCTTCAAATGGTAGCAGTGCTCCTTGTCTATCCTGGAGAAGACCGTGATGTCATCCAAATAAATTACCACAAACTGGTCCTTTTCCCCGATGAAGGCTATGTCCATGGCTCGCTGAAATGTTGCCCCTGCATTCATCAATCCGAAAGGCATTTTGGCATACATGAATGTTCCCCAAGGAGTGGTGAATGCAGTTTTTTCCTTGTCCTCAGGCATGACCGATATCTGATTGTAACCAGAAAATCCATCAATCATGGATATTCTAGATGCACCAGTGACCTTCTGCAATATATGTTCCATGTTGGGCAAGAGATAATTGTCCTTCCTGGATCTCCTGTTCAGGTTCTTGAAATCAACGCAGAGTCTGATTTCCCCACTTTTATTTCTTACCGGAACCAAATTGGCCACCCAATCGGAATATCTCAAGGGGACAATGATTTGGGCATCTAGCAGCTTCTTCACTTCTTTCTCCATGACAGGTAGCAACATGGGATTTATCTGTCTCAGATTTTGCTTGAATGGCTTAGCCTCTTCTTTTAGTGGGATCTTGTGCTCAATGACAGATGTGTCATATGTCTTGAGGTCTTCGTAGGTCCACGCAAACACATCAGCAAACTCCTTCAACAACTCAGTATATTCAGCCCTCTGTTCCCCAGTCAAACTTCTTGACAACTTGACAAACTTAGGCTTCTTCGATGTGCCAATGTTGCACTCAGCTACGTCAACATCATCGCCTAAAACTCTGCCTTTTACTACCACATCATTCCCATCGAACAATCTCTCTAATGGGACCAGTCCCCTCGGGATGTGATTGCTAGGCAACTGAATAATATCATGCTTCGCTATTTTACTCAACAACTCACCCCCATCAAACCTTTCCTCAGAGACAGAATCTTGGTCGATATGCATTTCTGAAAATTCTTCAATAGTCTCCAAGAAATTTTTGATCTCGAGATCATCCTCAAACACCTTCCAATGTTTGATGTTGTCAGGTATGGAGGGCCTATATTTTACTTCTACATCATACTTAAATTTGAGCGGCAAGGGTACCTTGAAATTACTTGCTGATGTAGCCAAGGAATATGCCACTATGTTCTCCTCTCTCGGGATGAAAGAAATGTTAAATGTTGAGAAGAAACTATCAATTAGGTCCCATACCTCATTTTTGTAACTCCTGAGTCGAGGATGTTTGGCCTGATAAGTGCTTCTGATCTGCTGGACTACCAATTCGGCATCTCCAAACGCTGCTACTTCCTGAATTCCCATTTCCCTTGCGGCTCTTAACGCTAGGATAATAGCTTCATACTCTACCACATTGTTGGTAGCTTCGAATTCTAATTTGTATGATAGAGATGTGGTCTCCTGAGTAGGTGACACAAAAACCACTCCAGCTCCAGAACCTTCCTTGGAAGAGGCTCCATCAAAGAACATTTTCCAGATGGGGGTGACGGAGGAAGGAAATTTAGGGGAAATGGTGGGTTTCTTTCTAAGTTTGAGAGGAGGCTCAGGGGCATGGGTGAGCTGTAGTAAGATGGAGCTTAAATCAGTGTCCAAGGTGAAGATGGGATGATTGGTAGGGTTGGCTTCAACATTGATTATATAGGCCAGCTGGGCTTCCCTGTATAGTCTTCTATGCTCTCCTCCAAACACCGGGATAGTAGCATAGGTCAGGTCCATCTACAAAGTTCCCCCCAACCTTTTTATCCAAGATATTGACAATAGCATACCAAACTTAGGGGGGACATCGGCCACTACAATATCCATGACCACACTTTTCATGGGTAGTTGAGACAAGGTCACAAATAGGTCTTTAATGACTCCAAGACACTGAACTCTCTTGGAGTCAAAAGAATAGAGGTCATGATAGGCTCAGGTGACTTCTAGTCCTAACTCTTCCATGATAGTTTTGGGCATGAGGTTGTGAGAGGCCCCTGAATCCATAAGGCAATTATGCAACACTTTATGATGTATGTTTAGGGAGGTGTAGAAGGGAGGGGATGAATCATCTCTGTCTTCTACCATGGGACCTAGGATGACGGTTGGCTTCTCATCTTGTAGATTGATGGAGTCTGTGGAAAGGCATGAGGCTTCAGATTTCAAAAGCTCAGAGAAGCATTATTGAACTCTTCATGTTTGATTAGCTCGGTGAGGGGCACAGGGATTCTGATCTTTTGAATCTCTTGCTCAAAATTAAAAGGAGATGTAAGCTTTGGGACTTCTCTTATTTCAGGAACATGATTGTGGAAAATGGGAGAGGGGGGTTGAGGCTTCTTACCTCTGTGATTGTCTGCTACTTTATTGGCAGGCCTCTCTGTTCTAGTGGATTGCTCAGGAACGTCAGGTGTTACTATCTTTTTGTCAGACCTCAGGTTATACCTGCCTCGTCCACCGCTAGCTTTGTCTCCCTTGCTCAATTCATTTAGCTGACTATCCATGAGAGACTCTTCGTAAGCTGTTTGAGTGAGATGAGGAAAAGGAGGAGTGTCTTCTAAGCAGTGGATTTCAGGATCAAGTTCATCTGTTTCTCTTTCTTCCTCATCAACCACCAAATTATTCTGAAAAGGGGCTTGAATTCTCTGGTCTTCTCTATCTCTTCCCCTTTCTCTATGCATAGTCGGGGGAGCAATATTATTCGGCCTTATGAAACCTCCTTTGTTTTCAGTGCCCTGCGGACCTTTGTACATTTGCTTCCTTTCCACCTTCAATCTCTCCATTTCTTCAGACAAAAACTTCATCATCTTGGTCAGTTCATCCACTTGAGGGTGGGGTACCGATGAGCCAGAAGTCGAGGCTTCGGATTTTCCCTTTCTTCTGTCTGCATCAGCCTTGTTCCTTAGTCTGTCAGCTGCTAATACATTGGATTCCACTTTGATAGTTGTGTCTTGCATTTGGGCTAAGGAGGTGGCTCTTCTTTCTCTTAATAAAAGGCAGAAATCAGGGTCAAATGCACCAGCATAGGAAATTTGGGCAGAGGCTTCTGAGGGCTTTATCTCTACAGGAATCTTATTATACATCTTATTAAATCTCTTGGAGAAGTCAGAGACAGACTTTCCTTCCATTTTCTTCAGAGACCCAAACTCTGTCATGTAATACATGAAATCCTTCCTATCTTCCCACTGCCTCAGGAAAACACTATCCAGGGCTTTAATTCCAGCAATAGATCTGGGGGCCAATCCTCTAAACCATTTCCTTACCTCGACATCCAGGCTCTGGATAAAGAATCTCATCCAGACATCTTCATTTTCAATGTTTAGGTTGTCTGCATAACTGTAGAATGCAGCCAAGTGCTCTTCTACAGTTATGTCCCCTTCCCCGGTGAACTTGGGCATGTATTTCAAATAGTCTCCAGCAGGGCGAGGATTCGTAGGATGGGGTAGGATTAAGGGAGCATATCTAGTGGTGACTATGGCATCCATTCTATTCAGAGGAGGATTAGCACCAGCCATAGGAATATTAGGTGGAGGAGAGCTTGGAGGAGAAGGAGTTCACGAAGGGGCTACTGGGAATGAGTCTCGAAGTGGAGTGGGAAACAAAAGAGGGTTCAAGGAGAAAGCTAACGAACTCAAGTCAGTCTGTCCTCCTCTTTGTGTAGGAGTAGGGGAATCTTCTGCAGTTCGGGGTCTATGCCAAGGAACAGCTTCAGAGGAGAGGGGAGTGACAAGAATTTATCCCTCCAAACCCAGACCAGGAGGGGAAAACGCAGCAGGAACACTCCCAAAATTCAAGAAATGGGAAACCTCTGAAGGAGGTCTATTAAGAAACTGCGGAGGAGAAAAAGGAGTTCTCACAGAAGGAGATGACGGATTACCTGTTTCGACGATGGAAACTTATTTTGCAGAGCTCTTTCCTCTTCTGAGAACCACCTCTGGGTCATCTTCAGGTGTAGCTAGAGGCAGCAGTGGATGAGACCGCATGTGTCTGCCTCTGAAAGCCACAATCAATAGAGAAGGTTCTCCCTAGTGGATTCGTCACGATGGAGTCTCCAGGTGCACAGTAGCAATCTTCAAGTTCTAATATCTGATGCACCTTCAGAATCAGCTAATCGTTGTCATTCAATCCCGGGAAAAATATTCAACTTCGTCCCCGACAATGGTGCCAGAAATGTTAGCGTCGGAAGTCACTCCTGGATTGCTTGCAAGAGCAGAGCTCGACACCCATCAGTTTAATGTCATGGTTTATTTATAAAGGGCTGATCGAATGGAGATAAGGACTCGAGGAGATATTACTCTAACTCAGGGACTGAGTCTAGCATGTGTGGGACAAAGGAGGTCTTGATCCAATTTCAGCCAGTGGGTTGATTAAAAGATGAGCAGGTGGAAGACTTAGCAAGAAAGGTGAACAAATAGCTTTAGGCAACAGGCTTCCAATGGTTTGTAGAGGAAAGACTCTGAATGCAAGATCCTCTTGGTTCAGGGTCTCAAGCAACTGACAGGGGACTTGACTGGATCCGCCAATTCCAATTCGCTCAGTGCTGGGAAAATCACAAGAGCTGATTAGAAAYGACGTAACTGTTACAGTGATCCAACCTACATCATCCTATAACAGCTACAAATCGACTGGATCCTCCAATTCTGAGCTGTTCTAACACAGTTTAACAAAGACGTAAAAGAAACTGGCATTCATAATACAAGAAGTCTCAAAAGTTCATACATAACTAGAGTATATGTGCTTCATTAAAGCTTTACAACCGGGAGCTCTGCTCAACCATCGATCAATACAAAAATGGCGAAAATGCCTTCATATACTCAAAACAACAACAACAACAGAATCGAGACGTTGCATTAAAAGCTTTGCATCTGCATGGCTTCTGACAGTCAACAACTGCAGTCTCTAAATGATCGTGCAACTTATGGTAGACGCAATCGAACTCCTGACAGTTCTATAGGCGAATCGACGTGCCTTTAATTCGTTGTCGGGCTTTCCCATTATGGCGGAGGCGATGTTTAACCACCACCAACTACTTCAATAACTGCTTCATTGGGATTGAGGATGGCCCGGCCAACTCGGCACTTCTACGACGTGGAAGACCCTTCGCGCTGCCACCTGGATCAGCTGAATGGCCTGATGGATAGGCGGGGAGGTCGGCGTGAGGGATGGGGTGCATAATGGGAGTGGTGGCATCAAGACCATGTGGGTGTGATAAGAAGTGACGAGGCGTGAGAGGGACTACAGAGGAAGACACATGGCCAAGGATAATAGGCGGGGGGGAATGAGATGAGATATAATGGGCTTGCTTTAAGTGGGAGGTTGATGTGGAAGGGAGCGGGACACATGGTAGGTGGTGAATGGATGATGAGATGGGAAAGGGACCACACGGACTAGAAGAGGGGAGATGGACAGATGCCGAAGGATGAGGGAGGGGCTAAAGAGAGTGAGCCTCATCGCACCGTTAGGTGGAGGACAGGTAGCAAGATGACATGACAAGAAAGAGGGGCCCCACACTGATTAAACATAGAAAGGTAGAGGATGTCCGAATTGCCTGTGCGCCATTGATCCGGGTGCTCCAATCGCAGCCGTAAGAGAGATGCATCCTCGATTCTGGACCCCCCCCCTCCGCTTAAAGGTAGAAAGGCAGGGGGGGTCCGGAATCACCCTACGCGTCGTTGATCTAGGCTCTTCGATCTCGACCATTGGAGAGGTGAACCCCTGATTCCATACCCCCCCTCTTAAAGGTAGAACAGCGAGGGGAATTCGGAATCCGATGCACGCCGTTGATCCAGGCGTGCAAGATCCTGTCATCCAGACTTGATTTCCAACTAAGCCCGGACGCATTTGCATCCTGAACTTAGGACAAGTGGGTTTTTTACCCATTACTTTTCATTTTACCCCCCATTACTAGAAATATCGCTAACAATACCCACGCAGGTCACAGGGTTTGTCATTGACCTCGCAGGAAAATGTGTGGAAGGACTATAGATGAACTGTTCCAGTTACTTAGTCAATCACATAGAAATGGATTATTGCGAAGCTCATGATCAGAGCTTTGAGTTCCATTTTAGATGGTTGTTGATCCTCATCATGTTTACTGCTTGGGAGATGCCAGAAGGTGTGACCTTCCCTGACATTGACCCATTCGAGCCACTAGCTATGAAGTTCACCACGCTCTAGTATTCGAGTGATATGGGGAAACAATGGCAGTTGAACGTAGTATTCCATACATACTACCTGCAGATGAAGAGGGCTATTGAGTCTTTCCCTCGTATGACATCGAATACCATGGACAGGTTCATACCCCTTATGAAGTTTCGCACAGATAGGCATTTTATTTATATTACTATGCACGCAGACGAAAGTAAAGAAGAGCTTCAGTCCTACTACATGCTCACAGAGGAGGACCTAGAAGAAATAACTAAGGAATGACCCACAAAGTTCCTTATACCAGTCGACCAGAAAGCACTTTCTGATCCCAACCTCATTGGAAGTCCAGTGGTTACTCGTGAAGAGTATGATGCAACCAACAATAGCAGGATGAAAAAGAAGGAAGATGTATAGGAAATACACAACACATCAGAAGAAACTGCATTAGATTCACCTAGCGGAGGAGGAGACAACGAAGTGGACAAATAAGAGAAAGAAGGGGAAGAAGACAAGCAGAAGTAGGGTGAAGTAACACCGCCTAGGAACCCCCTTAAAGAGGCAGATACATCCAAGAAAAGAAAGGTTTCCCCAACAAAACCTACATCGTGGAAGAAGTCCAAAGTGAGTAAGCCGAAGATGTAAACTGTACTCACAGTCGATGACTTTGACTTCATTATCGCAGTTGTATCAGATGCCTCGAAAGATATTTTGCAGAGAACTAAACACAAACAAGAATCCATGTATGATAAAATTGAGACAGAGTTGAGAGGAGTACAACAAGAACTTCACTCCAGCCGCGTAGTGTCCACTACGCCCCTACCACCAGAAGAACTAGAGTTGGGAGATGATCCTGCCCAAATCCATAGAATAACTGATGAAACCAAAGCTCTCCTTCGTCATCTACAGGAAGAAAAATAATGGGCCTCAGTGGCCCTGAAGCAAGCACAAGAGGAAATCATAGAGAAATGCCAAGTTGCGTAGCAGGAGAACAACAACCTTCAAACCAAGTTCGAAGAAAATAAAGCAAAAATCCAGCAGGAGAAAGAATAGCTACTCGCAGAGTAGGTCAGATTTAAAGAAGAAGTCAATAGAGCACTTCACTCTGTGACAGGCTTGGAGCAGATGGAAGAAGACTTGGTAGTAAATCAAGTCGTGAAGCTTGCTGAAGCCATTCAACAACTTGAATAGAGGGTCACAGAACTAGAGCTACAAATAGTTCCAAGCACTCTGCAGGAAGTGTGAGACCAGAGAGAAGCAACTTCCTGGAGCACAATTGAAAGGATCAAAGAATTAGCCATGGAATGTAAACAACTAAGTAGTCGTAGTGCGCAGAAATATGAGCACCTTACCGAGGACCCTGAACTGAAGACATTGGATTCGCAGCTCCAGGAAGCAAAGCAACAAGAAACAACAGTACAAGTGCAGTTGAAACTCCTGTCAGGAGTTGAGAGTATGAAAATATCCCAAGAACAACACACAACTCAACAACATGTCCATGCCATACAAAGAAAAGTCATGGAAGTGACTCAAAAGCTCCAACCAGTCCAAGATGCAGCTTGCCTACTTTTTGAGGACATTGAAGTTCGAGGAGCAAAGCTAGAACAAGTAGTCACTTCGGTAGAACAATGCTTATAAGGACATGTGAACGAGGCAGTTATTCAAGAGTTCATTGAGCAGGACGCATTGGCGCAGCAACAGGCTGAAGCAGCTTGAGCCAAGCTTGAGGCTTTTGAGGCAGAGTTACCCAGACCAGAGTGACTCGGGACGAGTCACAGGTGTGTGTTGGGGGCCTATTGGCCCTAGACCAAGTTTTGGAGATCCTTGGTCATGTTAGACCTCTTTTGGGATTTCAACAAGTTGGTCGAAGGTGGAGTGCAAGTTGAAGCAGAGATTGCGGGATCTCGTCCCCTTTTTAGGGAAGTTTTTGGGATTAGGGTTTATGTAACAGGTATGGGATGTCGACCCATGGGTTTTAACCATGTTTAGGGCCATTTTGTAATGTATAAATAGATATCTAGGTGATGTAGGAAGAGGACAATGTGCTAAGTGCAAATATTTGTGGATGCTTTGTGCATGCTATGTGTTAAGAACTTGCAGAGCTAAGTGCAAGTGATTGTAAGAAGATTTTGTATAGATAGTAAGAAGGATTTGTGCTTAAACCTAGCTTGGGGAAGGAGGATCTGGCGAGGTGTGCGCAGATCTCCTGTCCTATTCGGAGTGGGTTCTAACGCTTTGTGCATGTAATGAGATTGACATAAAATAATAAAGAAGATGAAGAGTTGGTGGACGTAGCCCCACACTGGGGTGAACAACGTATATCCCGTGTTATGGTTGTTTTGTGCATTATGTTGTATGTTAGTGATGTGATTTATTCTTAGTACCGATATCTTTATGTATGATGCATCTGGTATAATAGATTAGTTCTTGGTAAGGTGAATGAATGTTAGATCTGATCTATCTCTCCATGCTATGTGCTTGAATGTGTTAGATCTTGTTGAATACTGCGCTACTCTGTAATTAGGGTTTGGATCTGCAATGTGAATAAAGGTTAAATACCAATGAATGTTAATTTCTAAGTGCTTTTTTAGAGTGGTGTAATCATAGATCTGTGTCCCAGCTAGGTTGCATACATTTGAGTCCTACAACAACCCCTGCCTCTACCTCGGGTGAGACTTCATCTTCTTCACAGGTGTTGCCAAAAGGGCGGGTAGTTAGGGTTTTGTTGGTACATTGTTGAAGCATTGAACCCTGTGTATGCCCTTGTGCCAACACTTCTTTAATTAATAAGAATGCATAAGATACAAGATTTAGCGACATGCACAACAATATCCAGCAAGCATGCATAATCTAAGATTTAGTTAAACGATAATTAAAGTACACAGCGGAATACATTCATACACAGATAATAATATCACAACAGAGAGAACTTATCTTTATAAAAAGGCGACACCAATTGGATGTAGACCAAGGACGTTCCACCCAACCGTAGACACCACTGCTCCAAATCTCAACAACAGTGTCACCCTCGAGCCAGGGCCATGAATCCACAAGGACAATTCGAGAGTGTACTTGGGTTCCCAAACCAGTCAGATCTCAAGCTCTCATAGGTTTCCCAACACCCACAACAATCCAAGTACCCAACTCTCTTTCACCCAGCTTGTACCACCCCAAGAGAACATACCTCCACCCTTTTCTGCCACGCAGTCCCTCAGATAGTCCTTCTCCTTTTTCCAAGGCCTCTAGCATAGCTGGTCCAGAATCTCAATGATGGAACTCTGAGGACTCATATTTGTGAGAAAAACAAGGCACAGGCCAACGCATCTCAAATATGCAGGCCCCAGGTCATGGCTGGATTGCACCAACGACCATTACAACCAACTATCCCATGGCTAATTCTCAGCAGTTCCTTTCCCTTTTCCAAGCCAAGGCGTAGGTGAGGATGGATCAATGAATGGGTGAGTGAGTGAACGTACAGGAAAATCAACAAACAATCCATCAGGAGAACCCCACCATCATATCAGAGGTGGGTTTAAGTAACTTCGTGGGGAATCAAGAACCTCCTAGCCTTCCCCAAGAAGCTCACGTAACCAATCCCCTCCCTCCCTTGTCTGTCTAGCAGCCAACCATGTATTTATTATTAATAATGATAGAAAAAATTACATGTCTTGGGCCCACTGGCCTTTTAATAATTGTTTGGGCACCATGGCCTCTCAACATTGTAACAATACATTATTTAAAATGGGGGTTCAAAATCTGGGGTGTTACAACCTTCTTCTTCATCACTTTTAGGATTTCTTTTCTTAGTTTTGTAGCCATAAAGTGTACTCTTTTTGAATCACTATCGTATTCATCATATTCATAAGATGAGGAACTATCTTATCTTGAGTATAATTTTTTCTTGAATTCTTCCCTTTTATCTCCTTTCCTGTTTCCCTTTTTATATTTATTTTCTTTCTTAGGATATTCTTCTTCATCACTATCTGACATCTTAGCATAAGGACACTTATTTGCAAAATGACCAAATTTACCACAATTAAAATATTTTAAAGGAAGAATACCTTTGTACTTGTTGGTTCCTCTCTTCAACTTTCTTACAAATTTGGCTATTTCTTCATCTTCGTCCGAATCATCATTGCAACTGCAAATTGGATTTGACTCAATATTTTTCTTCTTCTTTTTTCTTGGATGCTTTGAAAAATACTTCTTTCTTGGATGGATTTTCATGTTCTCTTCTCATTTCATAGGCTATAAATATTTCATGTAGCTCGTCCATGATTAGTGTAACAAGATCTTCTCTTTCTTATAGGGATTAACTATTAGGATCAAACCTGATTGGAAGAGACCTTAGTATATTTTGAGCAATCATATATTCTTCAACTTCTTCTACCAATCCTTTAATCACATTCACTGCTTCATCAACTCATAAAAATTAAGCTGCAATGTCTTCATCTTCCTTCATTTTAAAATGTTCAAATTGAATTTCGTAAGTTTGAAGCTTGGCCGCCTTGACTTTGGAATATCCTTCATAAAAATTCTGAAATGTGTCCCAAATATCCTTTGCAGAATCACAATGCATATGTTGACATATACTGAATCAACCAGACCATTAAGGATAACATTTTTAGCCCTCGAATTGTTTTGTTTCTTTCCATTTTTATTTGTTGGTGGAGTGGTAGTCTCTTTGTATCCATCTACTATTAATTTCCAAACATCAAATCCTTTTCCTTGTACATGTGTTTTCATTCTTCTACTCCAAAATGAATAGTTTTGTCCATCAAACCGTGGTACTCCAATATTAGCATATTCCATGATCTTCCTTCCAATGGTTAAACTATTTTCTTTGAAGGAACCACTCTGATACCAATTGTTGGAATACTAAGCAAGGGGGGGGTGAATCAATATGATGACATTTTAACACTTTCAACCACAATATATTTAAAATTCAACTTGATCAGCAGTATTCAATAGTTTATCACTTATGCATTTAGTATATCATTGCATCATAAATAGTATCATTCATCAATGCATAGTAAAAAACCATAGATAGACATTACACCAGAATTTACATGGAAACCCAAATGGGATAAAACCACGAAATGATTTCTTATATATATAAAGAATACATCCATAGGAAGCACCAACTGGAAGAAGGCACCAACCATCTGATTTATAGGCACCAACTTGAAGGAAGCTACAAATCCCTAAATTATCCAGCTACAACTATAAGGAGGCTCCAACCCCCTAGTTTAGAGGCTCCAACTCCCTGTGTTCTTCGGCTCCAACCAGAAGGACGCTATGAACCCCTGATTTATAGGCTCCAACCTGAAGGAAGCTATGACTCCTTGAGTTCTATCGCACCAATCGAAAGGAGGATACAACCCCTTGATTTAAAGGCTCCAACCTGAAGGAAGCTATGACTCCCTGAGTTCTCTATCACCGACTGAAAGGAGGCTACAACCCCCTTTCCTTTCCCCATACTACCTCCCTAAAATATAAGTGTAGACTCAAACTATCACTACCACTTAGCAACCGATAACTGCCACTATCAACAACCAACCTACACATCAACCAATCACCATCACTTTGTCACATCAACCTATACCTTATGATAAACCAATCATCCAACCGGTCACTGTCACTGTCACTTCTATATCATCATCAACCAACTATAACCATAACCACTCACATGGAACCAAAACCATCACCATACCATGTACATCAACCTATACCATACCTTGCATCAACCATGCACCACAAATTGTACCATACCATGTACATAAACCATGTACTAGAACCTGTACCATACCATGTACATCGACCATGTACCATACCATGCATCAACCATGCAGCAAAACCTAAACCATACCATATACCAAGATCACCAAGAAGTGCCTCTAGAAATGTAACATATCATCATCAACTCATGAACCATAACATCATCGAGATGTGTCTCAATATCATCAATCATAAGATATGCCAAGTGTAGGTACCATAACATCAGTAATCAACCATATACCTCAATCGTATACCAACACTGTGTATCATGTACCAAGCATCAACTATGTACCATATGATGTACCTCAACCAAGCACAAAAGAATGTGCCTCATAAATATTCCACCATAAAGTAATATGTCAACAATGAAGTGCCTCGAGCACATGATAACATCACCATGACATATACCACACCATATACCAAGATAGCCAAGATATGTCTCTAATGTACCATGACATCACCAAGATGTTTCTTGACATGTACCAACATCACCAATACATTCCTCAAGCATGTACCACAACATCCAATGCATATAACTAAAACATGTGCCATATCACTCATGATATTCCTCAAGCATATACCATACAACAAACCATATTCCAAGTATTCAAGATGTGCCTCAAGGCATATACCAAAACTCACAATTCATGTACCTTAAACATGTGTCATAACCTCATCAAGAAGTGCCTCAAACATGCATCACTATCATCAATAAATGTACTGCATACATGTACCAGAAATATGCCTCACTCCATGCACATAATATGTGCCTCAAGCATGTGCCAATGCCTAAACAAGATACCAAATACATGCCTCAAGCATGCACCATAACATCACCAACATGTAACCCTCAAAACATGCATATAGACATACCTTTAAACCTGTTGTTGACCTACTACAAGATTTATTTCTTGTAGCTCTTTCTCAACCTCAACAACCTTGTACTAGCATCCTCCCTCAAATTTTTCTTAGACTCACAGGACCAAGATGAGTGTCACACAGGGCCTCACGTGACAGGCACTAAGAAACCAACATAGGTGCCTCACAGAACACTAGTAGTCTAACCCACAGGGGTTATCCAAACTAGGCTTTATCATAAAACCCTCGCTCTCCTATGCAATCTTGAAACTTCTTCCTTTCGCACTTCCTTCGTTGTCTCATACTTTCTACCTCAGATTCATCAAATAGATCAAGTGTGCTCACATAGAAGATATTCAATAAATTTATGTGTGTAAGAATGAGAATCTTATTGAAGTATATTTATACCTTTTCAAAGTAACTTCTTTCCTTAACTTCAGAACTTCTTTTTACAACCACTTTAACCTTTAGTTAATGACTTGTACTATTTAGGGGCTTATTAACCATTCTTTGGGGATCCCAACTTCATGACCTCATAACTCCTCAACCGTGAGGAACTACATGATGTACCACCTACCATTGGAAACAATATGACAAGGACTATCCATCTATGAGTGTGTTACATGAATTTGCACTATAATTCATGTCCTTATTCATCAAACAACTGATGGATTCATGACCATACCTCTAGGGATTCTTGTAGACTTAATCAAATGAACCCATCACATCTATTGACATCAATGAAAATAAATTTTGTTGACATCAATGAAAACCAATTGTCCAACAACATCACTAACGAAAGAATCTGGATCTAATGGTTCATATATCATTGTCGAATCCCTATGGAGATCAATGAATACATCATTCTTTCCTCTCTAGACTCTCATCAACCAACCAAAAATTGACACCTATCATCCTAGGACACTATGGTTTCCTTGATGGAATGCCATGTCATTCATGATGTCATCGTCCTCACTCTTATTTTGAACAAGTCTCATGGAAATAAACAATAAAGATACCATCACCCAACAGTATATCAACACATATCGTCGTGTTGATGTCATTGGCATTCAAGCCTTGTCCTAGTTCACATTCCTTCTACGTCTGACGATGATATGCCAGATATCTATGGCCCAAACATATCCTCTGTCATCTAATCATACCGACGTCTGTCGTTCTTTCACCAACTACCAATGTCGTCAGACTTTACACAATTTGGGAAATCAGTCATTCATGACGATGTGCTTTCATCGACGAAGGGTTGAGATATTTCAATTGAAAAAATTGACGACTATGATTTCTCTTGGGTTAATATAGGATTTTGCAGTAATATAACTACAACTTGGGGACTTATCCATTTTTGAATTCTATAGAACTTCAGTACTAATTTTCAAGGGTTTGAAACCACTATATGGCCATTACAAGTCACTAAAACTTAAAGAGGAAAATCATGCACGATTTACAAGTACTCTATACAGGGATACAAAACACTCAAGTGTGAAATAACCCATACTCATTAATTTTCATGGTTATCAGTTCAGTAATAAACATTATAACATATCCTTACTTTCATACACTCAAAATATGGATTACAAACAACTGAGTCTCCTCTTAAATTCAAAAATTTACATCTGCATTCATATATATCATTCATAAGCAGTTTCGGTGTAGATAAACACTTATCTGGTAAGGAAATTTCCAAAACTGGATGGCTAAGAGAGGTCTCCTTTCCTCCCAACCTTAGGCCTTACTGCAAAGTAACTTCCTATAGCATGCCACCCCTATGCCAAGCCATGATACCACCAAGGAAATTGACTCAGCAGGGTTCCAAGTTTGAGATGATCCAGGAAGGTTACTCTCCTTCCTCCTTTGACACAACAAAATTTGTCACCTCCCACTGAGCTTCAGGTCTCCATAGGTTTATTAGGTGGTTTATCATCTATATTTTCTCTGCAAAAGGGGGTCCCTTCTCTTCTCAACAGCCCCTTAAGGACCTCCCCTTACCACTGCCAATTTTTGTCCAGTAAGCACCAATTTGCAGCCCATTAATGCTCCAATTTAGGCTCTGTTGAGCACTCAACACACCCTAAAAGTCTATGTCCATTTTTTACTTTTTGGGTAACACTTGATCCTTTGCACTGTTTGTTTTTCCTTTAGTATGAAACTGATGCCTGCACTTATCCTTTATGTTTCATGTTTGAATTTTTAAATAAAAAGAGCTTGAACATACAACAAAGAATCATCTTAACCATTAAAAAGTACTTAACAACCGCTTAAGGAATCGACAAACTAAAGATTTCCCCAACACGCTTTGGGAGTTTAGCATCGGTAAAGATTAAAGGTGGCGAAGATCGTTTGAGAAATTTAAAATAGCCAAGAACCAATCTTCATCGGCGTCGGCAGACGAAAGTATTTATTTTTTGCGAATGAACTTTGGCAGGGGTATCGCTGAAGAATGATCTGTTCGGCTTCGGCAGGAAAACGAAAAAGTAAGCATCGCGCAAGGGAAGAGTGGTATCACCAATTTTCGACTCCAGAAACATTTTGGGCGACGGGAGGTAACGAAGATGATAACCCACCAAGGAGTTGTGCACCTAAAACCTTCCCTCGATCACCTATCCCCGACCTCCACGCCGGAAAGACACGACATAATGAGATGTTTTAACCCTCAGATTCATTAGGTACGATGCATTTAAAGTGTTAGTAAAATTTTGGATTGTGCATTAGTTTCTAATCCAAGAACGAATCAAAATAAACCATTTTAAGCTCGCCAATACAATGCATCTGCCTCCGCGTCTCCGTCGTTAACCAATTACAATGTAATTGCGAAGAAATGACGATAGTTTATTTTTGAATTGCATTTATTACTCGTATTAACTGGTTGATACGACGGATAGAGTCTCTCCATTTATATTCTTTCGAAGTCATTGTGTATGATCCTATGCTGCACAGAAAATATTTCAGAACAAACATATGAGTAGGGATAACAATCCAGAGAAGTCGTCCAAAGTTCATAACAATGCCTCCAAAGAAACCCTCCACCAGGAAATCCCCAAGAGTGCCAAAGCCTCAAGAACCAGAAGCAGGAGAGGGCTCCTCCCCAATAATTGCAAGACAATTATAATTCTCCCCCAAACTGGTCCCTGTCATTAAGACAACTACCAAGAAGGCCTTCGTCCAACCCTCGACCTTCAAAGACACAGAGGCAAACATTGGAGCCAAAACAACATTCCCTCACTGGGAAGAATTGTTTAAGAAAATCAAGAAAGAAGAACCCCTCGAGTATACCTCGCACAATGATCCTGATACAAGGATGTTAGATGATGATTTCCTCCCAAACATCTGTAGGGATTATCTACACATGGTGGCAAGACAAACTCCGATGTTTCCTTGCATTGAGCTCCTAAAGTGGCTTATTGACCACACCGATGTACATAAATGTTTGATTAATGATGACAATGGTGGATGCGTCGGGGTTTTCTTCCCATCAGAGGTTCAAAGTTACTACAAGCTTAGGGAGTCGGAAGAAAATCTTAGCACTAATTTCGTTTTGAGTTTTTATGCATCACATGATACCAGAAAAATCATGGCGTCGTGGTGGAGGGAAGACAAACAATTCATGAACTGGACTATCGGCTAGTACCCAACGAACAATCTAAGGGAACCATACATATACTTGATGGATCTTCTCTACAGGTTGCATGGGGAGAAAGATTGCTCCTGGTTTTTAGAGGCTTGGATGCCCCTATCTTATACGGTGGCCATTTCAGGCACAGGTTTCAATTGGGGTTCCATCATCTCCAAATAGCTGAGCACCTACATAAGACAAGCCTAGATTCCAAAAGAGGGGGAAACCCCCTCCTTCTACATGGCCTCGTATCTGTTAGACATCATCTACGCCAGGAACATTTTCTATGGAATGAACTTGAATTGGCAGTCCTTGGAGCTCCCGGTCCATGTATACTTCAACATCTTATGGGATAACAGGTACACAAAATCCTATGCTCTTATCTGTGACCAATTTATTGCACGCATCTATTTTTTGTTATTCAGGAAAGATTTCCCTAGGCTGTCAAAAGAAGCAAAAAAGTTTATATCAAAAGTGGGTCACTGGTATCTAGATGAGCAAAAAGCCTACATCGAGGTTTTCAGAACCACAGGGGCACCCCATTTGTTACCCATATATGTTCTCGACTGACTAGTATTAGGGGAAATTTGCTACCAAACCACCCTACAAGGATACAATGCCACTTTAGTAAAAGACACCTTCATTCCTTATGGGTTTCATATTGGCTTCTACATGGTCAAAGATACCGTGCATGATAAACAAGAAGGGCTAAGTCAACTAGAATTTCGGTTCCAAACTGGTCGATTTTGCAAACATGATCCCAAGGACATGGTCCTACAACATGCATAACATGTATCACCTTTTTGGCATTATGCCCATGATCGGTTCAAAGATGAAATTTTCACCGAAAACGCTCAAGATTGGAGTGAAGTGGCATCAAGGAGGGTTGATCGTCGAACAAATAGGTTCAAAGCTATGATTTGGGAAGAGAAAGAGACGTCTTTGAAGCAGACAACTCAAGAAATTCTTAGGGCCCGGGAAGGAACTATAGCATCTGAATCGGGTGAAGAAATAGGCGATCCCTGAGAGGGCATCAAGGCAGCGAGATTTTATCAGGAATCCCTGGTAAAAATTAGGGATTTCCATGAAGTTCAAGCTACACAGGGGATGGGTGAAATTTTATACCAGCAAAGCCATCTGCTAATGAAATAGATGCAGGATGATCTGTACCTTATCATAACACCCTCGCTTCCAACTGGTACCTGAGAAAGAAGCTCGATGGAGTCGAGTGGCCCCAATTCCACAAACCTTGGGAACACCAATGGGTTAGGAAACACTGGATTCAAAACATCATTGGTCAATTCCCCTGTGGACAGGACAAATCAAACAGAGATAGGTCAGGTGTCGATAGAAACACGAGCGCCTAATCCCCTTAGAAAACTTATACATATATATAGCGACGACGAAATCCCGAAACCATCTCACGACTCCCCTGTGCGTGTCCAAGAGGAAAAAGGTCTTGAGAAAGTTTCTTCCCCTAAGCCCAAAGTTCAAAACAAGGAGGTCTCACAAAAGGAAACATAAGCTGAAAGTGGCCTCAACACAAAAGAACCCAATGAATCGAAAACCGGAGTGGATCTGAATGATGAGCCCAAACCGGAGGAGACAAAGAAAGGATCCCTACAAAAGGAAATCAACATTTTTGCTGCTGACGAGAAAATAAGTAACGAGTCTATACCCGACACCTCCATTTTTTCCAATACTCAAATCCCTGACGAGCGACAAGTAGAAGTCGGACCTACAAGGCACAGGGAGGAAGTTTGAGAGCCCAATCTTGAACAAACATACACCACCGGTAGTTTAGGAAATAAGCTAACATGGGGCGATCAACAGATACTAAAGCTAGTAGACAAGGTAGAGGATATCTATGCGATCTCCTACGATCAAAAGAGAAAGGCCATTGTTCAAAGTACTGCAAAGAAAAGAAGGATCTCGTTGGATCACTCCATCTTAGTTACTATAGAGGAGAACTTGATCAACGCAACAGGCGCTCGGACGTCTGAACTGATCGGCATAGGAAAATCCCTCTCAGATGCCACCTTGGATAGAGCCAGTAGGGAAGAAAAGGAACTAGCCGCCGCCCTAAAGGAGCTCAAGAACTTGCGCCATCTTGTCGAATACTACAAAGGTGCCATGTAGACCACTGTGTATCTGAGAGGTGAATTCACAGGAGTTTACAATTCGCTCAAGAAGGAGAGACACTTGTTAACTGAAAACATAGCTGAGTTCTAGGAGAAAATTCTCATGGCACTCGCGACATGCAAGGAGATGGAGCAATGGTATGATAGGGCACAACAAGCGATAGAAAGACTCGAGTACATTGAGGCAGTCTAGCAAGACTGAGATAAGGAAAAACAAGGCATTCAGATGATAGGAAAAAGTAGTCTTAATTTCATGAAGAAATCAACCGAGTACTGGGCTAAGATGCCTCGAGACCCACATCGAAAGATCCAAGAAAAATGGACCTGGTACAAGAAGCACTAGGATAAAATTAAAAAAATAATGAAGGATGTTGGGCTCCCTGAGTTTGGCACCCTCGATAATTTCATCGACCAAAGAGACGTGGTCAAGATGCATGCCGAACAAGATGCGCTATGGACCGAAGAGTCTGCAAAGATAGCCGATGCGAGGCCGGCGCAAGTGAAACAATTCACAGAAGATCTGATCAGATCCTTAACCATGCTACAGCAGTTGAACTTTAGTTTAGTAAAGTACCAAGCGCATGCAATGGACATTGGGGGAATATATGCGGCCCCAATGGAACAACACAGATTTCCATGGGCCCAAAATTGTGAAGAATTGTTTGTCAGCTGGACTGAATACGAGAGAAGTCACCCTTTCCAAGAAGTATCCCAGGATGACTGTTAAAGAAGCTGCTAGAAGATAACGCCACATCGCAATTTTTGTTTTGTTTAAACTGCACTTAGCCGTTAGTTTTAGTTAAAACTTTATATTATAAATAAAGTCATCGACCAATTAGCAAGAGGTCGATGGTTGTTGTAAGAACTCTTTTTTTTTTGTTAAGAATTATTTTGAGACTGCTATGAATTGAGAAGTCCTTCTGGACCAAAGAAAAGCTATTTTCATCAAATGCACGTGATTGGACTTGGAGAAGAACTAATTTCTATCATGTTTCATGAATGATGCAGTAATGAGTAAGAGCAATTAATTCTGTTGTCAAGTTATCCAATGCAATGTCTTGATGTTCTTTGCTTTAATGATGAAGATAAATCATTTTGTTATTATGTGATGCATGGTTATGGTAGATGAATTATTTTTCTTTCCATTATCTTATTACATATGTGCTTTCTTTCTGATAGTTAGTTTCTCAGATAGTAATTGGATGCTCACATGGTTAATGTATTAGTACGAGTCCCGTGGTATAGAGTGATTGTCTGCATGTTGAGCAGCGGGTTATCCCAAGCTCAGCCTCTTCCCCAATAGTTAAAAATTAATCCTATTGTTTGCCAAGTTGGTTTATACTGGCTTTCATAACTCATATCAGCCCCACCCAAGAGAAAATACATAAGAAAATAGTCCTAACTAAAGGAAGAGCCTTCACAAGAAAACACAAAATCCCATCAATAAATTGGCCGGATCGCAAGATTTGGAGAACCATTCCATTTTTAAATGTTGCAGAGTATAATTGGGCCTCAATGGTGGGTTTGGTTCCTACTGTTGATTCAAGGGATTTAGGATCCATCAACAGGATCCTGGTTTTCTTTGTTTAGGGTGATCATCAATAACTCAGACAAGATTACTATTCTTCTCCAAAAATCTCTTCTTTTTCCTTCTCTTCTTCAATAAAGACATATGAACCTCTGTGCTCTGTTCTCTGTTACTCATCTCTATGTCTTCTGCCTTCTCTGTTGTGTGTGTCTCTCCCTATCTGATAAATTTTTCCTCCTCTTGTCTTCTTCTCTATTCCCTCGAGATTTCTATGAATTCCTATAGACGTAACCTGCAGTATGCAATTCCTAGTCTGAAGGGGCGGTTCCATGGAATCCTTCTGTCAATTGTTCAATCAACCTTTTCTCTCTACAAGGATCAATTGTCAACACTCATTAACTACCCCAACCACATCTGCGACTTCTTTTATATTCACATGGTCTCATAAAAGTATGGTATGCTGGTAGTTGTAGTTTTATATTTGCAACCATAGATTAGCTTGTTATTCAAGATTCCTATTTTCTTCACTTATTCATCTCATGTCCACTCGACTCAACAATTCAATCAGTCCCTACCTCATCAATTCATTTGGTGTATCATGGCCAGTATTGTCAAGGATTCCCTCTCTTAGTTAGCGGTTTAGTGTTTATATTAATTCAAAACATAGGTACATTCCTCATAACACTAATATATAAATTTTGTGCATAATTACAATCTTGGGGAAAAACAACATGTTACATTCCCCTCCCCCTTAAAGGAAAATCATCCTCGGTGTTTTAAAACACCATGTACATACAATTATACATTAAACAAAAATGGGTATGCCATTTTTAGGGCATATTCCATCTCCCGTGTAGATTCATATGCTCCAAAGTGACTCCATTGCACCTTCACCTACACGATGGCTCGGTTCCATAGCATTATTTCTTTCCTATCCAATATGCATTGAGGTTCTGGATGGAATTCCCCCTCTGGTTACACCTGTATTATAGTCCAATCAATAACATGATTTGAATTGTGTACAAACTTCTTTAGCAAAGACACATGGAATAAATTATGTTCTTTAATAGTAGGTGGTAAGGCAAGTCTGCATGCTATTGGTCCTATTCTCTCTAGGATTTCAAATGGCCCACAATATTAGGGAGCCAACTTAGCACACATCCCCATTTTCCAGGGAGCTTCTCTTGGGTTTCACCCAGAGATACACATGGTCTTCTACTTTGATTTCTATGGGGGTTCTCTTGCTATCAACATAGAACTTCTATTTATCCTGGAAAATCTTCAGGTTCTTCCTTATATTAACTATGTCATGTTCGATTTCCTTTAGCAATTCTAGTACAATCATAATTTTATCCATAGGACCATCCCAGCTGATCAAAACTATGTAATTTCTACCATACAAAGCCTCGAATGGGCTCATCTTCAATGATTTATGATAACCATTGTTGTATGTGAATTCTACCAAAGGTAGATATTATTCCCACTACTTGGGATGATGCATAACATGCATCCGTAACATGTCTTCTAACACATTTTCACCCTTCCGATCTAACCATCTGTTTGAGGATGATAGGTCGTGCTAAATTCCAATTGTGTTTCTAAACATGCAAATAATATTTTCTAGAAATTTGAGGTGAACTTAGCGTCTCTGTCTAAAATTATGGTTTTAGGAAAACCATGCAATCTTAATATTTATTTCATAAAAACATTGGCAATGTCTATGGATTTATAAGTAGATTTTCTCGGGATAAAATGAGTTTCCTTGCTCAAATCATCCGCTACAAAAATGATTGTATCGTGTTGTTTGGTTTTCTTGGGTAAACCAATGATGAAATCCATGGAAATCACTTTCCATTTCCATTCCAGTATCTGTATAGGCTGCAATAGTCCAACAGGGTGTCGATGCTTGAATTTTACATGTTGTAACTCCAAACACTTCAAAATGTAATGATCAATGTCTTACTTCATTCCAAGACAGTAATATAGTTGTCTAACTATTGTCACAATTTTCTGGTAACCAGGGTGACCTACATATGGTCTTTCATGGAAATCATCCAAAATCAAGTGCCTTAAATTTGTTGAATTAGGCACATACAACCTGCTGTTGTACAACAACAGATTATCATCCCTTAGCTGATATCCTTCATACCTATTTTCCCTATGTTCTTGTTGCAACCTTTCCTTCACTTGATTGAAGAACTCGTCTTCTAGCAGGAGGATCTTAATCCTCTTTTGAATTTCAAACTCTCCTACGCTTGTTGTTGCTAAGTGTATCATCTGAACGCTTTGGATGAGCACATCAACTACTTTGTTTTCTTTTCCTTTTATGTGTTTGATTTCGAAGTCAAACTCACTGAACAGTGACATCCACCTGGACTATATAGAATTCAACCTCGGTTGGTCAAATAAATACCTCAGACCACAATAGTCGGTCATGAAGATAAATATCCTCCTGAGCAATTAATGTCTCCACATATTGAGTGCATGTATGATTTCTGCAAGTTCTGGGTCATGGGTAACATAATTTTTCTCATGTTCATTCAGCTTACATGATTCATAACAAAACACTTGTCCATCTTGCATGATAAATCCATCGATTACTTATTTGCAAGAATCTATGCAAACCAAGAAGTCTTTTTCTAGGTCTATGATTTTCAAAACATGGGCATTAGTCAATAGCTACTTTAGTTGATGGAAGTTATCTTCACACTCTGGTGACCACATAAAATTCTTCCCTTTTCTTTTTAATAGATTAATAGGGTTATCGATCTTGGATAATCCCTTAATGAATCTTCTATAATATCCATCCAATCCCCTGAAGGACCTCACTTCTACCACATTTCTATGGGTAGGCCAATCCATGATTGCCTTGATCTTTGTAGGGCCTACTACCACTCCTTTAGCTGAGATTACATGGCCTAGATACTGGATTTCCTTTTTGAAGAAATCACACTTGCTGAACTTGGCGTACAACTAATTTTCTCTTAACACCTGTAACACCATTCTGATGGTTTCTTCATGCTCCACTAGGTTATTGAAATACACCAAAATTTCATCCACAAATACTAAGAAAAATTTGTCTAAATACTTTTTGAGCACACTATTCATTAAACACATGAACGTAGCTAGTGTGTTTGTAAGCCGAAATGGCACCACAACAAACTCATAGTTCCCATACCTTGTCCTAAAGGTTGTCTTCTGGATATCCTCATATTTAATCCCGACTTGGTGATATCTTAACCTCAAATATATCTTTGAGAAAATTTTATCCCCTCTAAGATGATCAAAGAGATCGTCTATTATAGGAAAATGGTATTTTTTCTTGATGGTCATCTTGTTCAACTTCCTATAATCGATGCATAGTCTCAAGATACCATCTTTCTTCTTTATAGATAGAGACGGTTCTCCCCATGGAGACACACTCGGCCTAATGTAACCCTTGTCCAACATCTATTTCTACTACATTCTCAGTTCCACCAACTCTGGTGTGCTCACCCTGTAAAGCACTCTCGATGTTGACACTGTTAGAAATAATAGGTGTGCTCGTTTAACCATAGACAATATAGCAATATTGTCACCCAACCATAGGCCAAAGCCACCCCCGAGCACCTTAACCTTGACATAGAGAATAATTCTATAATAAAACCCTAGATCCAAAATCCAATAAAGGTTGTGTACCACTCTCCAAACATATCATACCAACTAGAAAGTCCAAACCATAACCAAGAGAAAGTCCAAGCCTAAAACCGAAAATACTAGTTGCAGTAGCTGCAGCTGCAACTACTCTCCAAACTTGTGCACTTACTAAATTTCTACAGCTATGAGTTGTGTGTGTCCAAATGAGCTCTGGCATCCTGTATTTATATTTCTCTTCCTTAGCTGTCTGGACCGACTTCTCTTTCTAGAGGCTAAAAAACTCAATATTAATTATTTTCTTTAGCTGACTTGTTTTCTAGGGTTAGGTCCAATGCTCTAGGTTTTCTTCTTCCTTCCCAAAATATTCTATTCTTGTTAGGGTTACACATGGAGGTTTAGTACCTCCTGCAACTACCATAATATCAACACTTCCTTATAGCTAGGAAGGTATTGAAAGCAATGGTCTTGAGCACAAACATACCATTCGACCGGTAGCATCATCATAGCCACACATGTTATATCATGATTAAATCACAAGAACCATCATCATTATTAATATCATCTTATAGCATCAATTGCATCATCTCTCAAAACCGTACTCCATCTGAGTAATCAGGCATGATGTTGAATAAGTCACTCACTCCGTAGAGTGATACAAGAACTATGCTTCTAATATGGACATATGTCCTAGAAGAATAATTGTTCCAACATATGCTCGAAGCCATGCCATGGGCTATAATTACTATTCTTGTAATCCAGACATATGTCCTAGAAGAATAATTGTCTTGGAACATTTTCTGCTTGGAGAATATCTGTCCACCAACACACTGACTATCCATCTAGCTGGTAATCATTTCCAACACTACTGATAGTATTCATGGAAATAAGAACAATGAAATTCAATAGAAAACAACTGTGTCTACCCATAGTAGTACACAACTACTATCCAGTGGTACACAACCACACCAAGTAGCACACAGCTATTTAACCAGTGGCACATAGTCACAACCAATGGAACACATCCACCACAGTGGCATAAAACTACTTTCCAGAGACATACATTCTGCACATTAATCACATCATATGATATCAACCTTCATAACATTATCATGATACAAACTTAGTCATCTAGGCCATTCTTCCACTCACATTTGTGATATCTTGAAGAGAATCTTCCCTCAAAAGGTAAAACATCATCCATGGGATATCTAGACTATTCTTCTCAAGAATAGAAGAATAATTGTCCCTGATTTCTGAGCCTGAACCATTCACCTAACTGAGCCATTCCTCTGACACTAATCATAGTGCGACCTAGAGAGAATGAGTCTACCCTAGGGAATGCTTGTCCCTGATTACTGAATCTGGACCATTCACCTAATTGGGGCATTCCTCCAGAACTAATCATAGTGAATCCTGGATAGAATGAGTCTACCCTAGTAAATAAATGCCCGGGCCATTTCCTAATGGAAATGACTATCCTCCCCAACCTCCAAAATGGACCATTCTTCGAAACTGCTCACAACTATGAACTTCAAAAGAATGACTGCCCGACAAGGCAGAACATTCTACTTGACCACTACTCAGAATGACTGCCAAGAAGAATGACTGTCCTAGAACATTCCCCCACAATGGGCACAAGGAGAATCATTGTCTATGGTACATCAATAATCTATCGGACTATTTTCATTATGAAAATGACTGTCCGATTTGGACCATTTTCCGAACTAGAAAATGCATTTTCGTCAGAAATACCAAACCACTTTCCGAAATAGAAAAGAACTGCTCATCCTTGACCATTTTTCAAAATGAAAAATGATTGTCCATAAATCAATAACATATCTGTTCTCCCTCCCAACCTGGGATTAATCTCTTCCTTTTTCAATAAGGAATTCGTCTCCACGAGCCCTAGTTTGTTTCTTGAGTATGCAAGCTTTACATCTTGGAAATAGGCTTTACCAAAATATCTAGTATCTGCTCATCTGTGGACATATATTGGAGAACCACTTCTATTTTTTGGACTTCATCATGGAGAATATAATACTTGATCTCAATGTACTTCGGTCTGTCATGGAACACTGGTTTTATCTGAAGGCTTCATATAGCTCTGATCATTAGAATATATCATGGTTGAATTCAACACTTATGTTTCCTGCTAGCTCATGACATCATGGCAAGGGTCAAATTGAAACATATTGAAGTAGCACTTCTTCTGACATCATGAGAGCTTTCCATGGATTAGCAATCCATCATCCCAAACTTCTGAGTAACTACTCTGATACACTATCTCTGTCATAGAAAGTTTTTACCACGCTTTTGCTCTATATGAGATACTCTGCATCAAGTTGTTTGAATCCATACAAGGTCTTCTTATATCTGCATACATGGGTCTCTTTCTGGTATAAGATTCTTTCTCATTTGATTTATTGGGAAGAACAGTCTTTTACATGTAAATTCCAATCCATGGATACTACAAGAGGTATATCTGGTTTACTAGAACAAGCTATTGTCATAGTATTCTCCCTCATTCTGGAAGAAACTCTGAATCTTGCAATGATTCCATTTATAAGTCTTTTTCACATTTTCTTACATACATTGTTCTTTATCTTAACTTCCATTTCTTTTTCTTGATTTCTTCTTAGTGGGTTCAAACCAAGCTGGTAATCTTGTGATTCTTGGTATAATAATTGGTTGTTCTTTCTTTTCTTTCTTTCTTGGAATATTCATGTTATTCCTCATGTATCTCTCTAGATCTTAGGTCCACGGGTTTTTATATATGCCATGAAGATTCCAAATTCTTCCTTTTATCATAGAATTATGGATGTAGATGGACAACCAAGGATACTTTAAGGATTCTTTTCAAAGAAGACTTCTTCTAGAGTCAAATTGAACACGTGTTGCTTATCATGGCTACTACTTTCAATTGGAACATGGAAAGATACTTCATAATCCTCAATGGATCATATAATTTTGGATTATCTCCCTCCTAATCCTTGCTTCATGCATGAATGCATGCTCTTCTTTTAGAATTCTGTAATAAATTCCCTCCATCTAAGAGAGTCCATGCTTCCGTCTGCATCCTCATTTCCTTCTGCAAAGTGTCACAAGTCTTTTTCTAATTTCCTCTTGATTGTCGACTTCTTTTTGTTTTGAAATTTTCTAGGTCTCTTCAAGTTTGATTATGATTTTGGCTTATCTGAAAGTTGTTACTTATATAATAGTTTTTGTAGGAATTGTTACCAAGGGTTTTCAGCGTGTTACCACATAAATTTGTCAAAGTCTTGTGGGTTTGTGGTTTATACCTAAGTCTGTAGTTTTTCCCTGTCTCTATCCTTTTCACAGGCTGAGTCTTGAAGTTTTTCCCCCTTCGGTTGATAAAATGATTTCTTGTTTTCCCTTATTCATTTGTGCACCCTGTTCTCCCTAATTTCTCATCTCGTAGTCAGTCGTCCAAATCCTTGATCATGCAGGTCACAGCCATGAACACGAAGCGTGAATTTCTTAAATAGTCTATTTCTATATTGAAGCATAAGCAAAAGACAATTTTAATCTTTTAGCGACGAATATTTTGGGAACAGTCCAGATCAGTGGCTCACGGACATTCGGGAGTGCAAACTTGCATGAAGTATATCACCAAAACAAAATTCCTTGAAGTGAATATGATTCATTGATCTTAAAGGGGACAGGTGGTAGTTGATCCAAGCCTTCGGGAAATGAGCTTTGGGAGATTTGAAATGAGAAATACTTAGAAGTCCCAAAGAACCGAAGCCGCCAAAGCGCCAAATTTGTCGAAGCTATCGAAGTGGTTGAAGGCACGAAGTCCCAAAGGCCTGAAATAGATCTGAGAAGTTGATCAACAAGAGCCACGCGTCATCATATCTATCACTCCGGGAGTTTTACTTCGAGAGTTTTAAAATGAGAAACATTGCAAAGTCCCGAAGAGCTGAAGCTCGAAGCACCTGAAGATAATATGAGTCATCGATCAGTAGGAGCCACGTGTCGCCATATCCTTTGCTCTGGATAAAAGCATAAGAAGTCAAATGGAGTTTGAGAATTGAAATTCCTGAAGGCCAATCCACGAAGCAAATCTCGACCATTGTTTTGAAGGGGAAGATCTGATCTATCAATATAAAAACCACTAGAGATGAGCCATTGATCAGAGGGCCTAATATTAGATCACAATATCAATGGTCATGCCAAATTGTGGGGTCGGAAGGTGCACACATTTTAAAATCTCAGGGGTGGGCCACAATCAGAACCGTGGTTTTTAGAAAGGGACGCGTGGTGGTTCATGGTGAATTGTGGGGACAAAAGATGTTGGCTTTCAAACCACCCTTGGTAGCAACAACAATCACACAATTGCATAGGGTCATGGCCCTAGGTCACATTGAAGATGGAGCGATGGAGAGGCGCTGCGCCAAAGGCCGAAAGCACCCGTATTTGGTCACAAAAGAAGATCTGTTTGGCCGCGAGGCATTGGGATTGACTCGAAGAAGTCGTGGGCACCGCTTGGAACATTCATGGGTGTCAGGTCTTGTCCTGATCCTAATGAAGTTATTTAATGTAAATGGGGGTGGTGGTTGAAACCTCCTCTCACCCCATAAATGGAAAGCATGTTGAGAATGGTCGTGAGTGCAAATTGTCAATCCAAAGCTTCCTTCTGGATGGATTTTCCTGCAAACCGCATAACTGAGGTGAGCTCGCATCTGACATGAGAAGGCCTACATAGTCTGACAGAGCAGGCACTGACTGAAAACTTTGAATGCAGTGGTCTGATCACGCTCCTAGTAGTTGCAACAGTTATGAGTATATATACTCATTTTTTATATTTTGTTAAGGTCGAATGGTTGAGCTAGGCTCCATGCCATTGTAATATTTTGATTGAGAATAATTGGTTCTCTGGTTATGTATTTGTTTTTGAGACATCTTGTTTAATCTAAGCGATATTTCTTACTCCATCAACATTCATAACAAATATTCCCATGGAATAATAATTCAAATATTTGCAAGATATTAATTGGACGAGAAAAGAGTATTTCTATTAAGATATAATCAACAGATGTGAATGAGTTACAAACTTCTGTGTCGGCATGGTTCGGAACCAAGATACTAAGTTCCTTCCAGCTGGGCCTCCACCACTTCAATACTCCACCAAAGGCAAGCTCATATAAGAGAGACAATGAAGTTCTCAATCAATAAGGGAAGAGCTTGGGGGATGAACAATGTGTTCAGACTTAAAGGACAATGGGATGTAAACTCAATGTGAAGCGAGTAATTTCTCCAAACCAACTTTTCTCTCAAAGTTGAATTCTTTCTCCCTCTTTCCACAACTCAGATTTGGCCCATTTATAGTATTCAGGTGGAATTGAAAGGCTGATTTAGAACGTTTCCAGTATATGGAAGTCCAAGGATCGTTGATCTCTTGATGTGACATCGAAACCCAACACCATTTTTCAATTTTGGGCACAAATACTGATGTACGCGGGTTGTAGTGGTGCAACCTGTGTATACACATGCTATAATATAGGCATGGCGCGTATATGTGAAAAAATTATGTTTTTAGCTTTGGGATTTGCAAAAAGGGACTTCAATTATGCATAGGGAAATGGAACAAGGCCCTCTATGCAATATTGCATGGGGTGAGGAAAATATTTCTATAACAGATGCCCCCTAATGTGTGAGGTTAGAGGACTATCCACGATGGCTGAAATACATTATAATACCTAGAAGTGGAGTAATGGGGACCCAGATGGAAGAAATAGTTTCTCATTACAATATTTACTGACTTTGCATACATGGTTTCCAATTTTAATTACACTGCAGATCCATGTGAAAATATACCAAACAACTGTCCATGGCCATGAATAGGAAAATACAAAGGTGGATGCATGCCAAATGCTATCATAGTCACAGACAAGGCCCAATAAAACCAGTCTCAAAATAAATCTGAAGATATATGTATACAATGACGTACAATCTGATCTCCCATGATCACTAAAGTCACATAGGTACTGCTCCAATGAAAAGGTAGAAACATCTCAGGAAAGATGCGACTACAAACTAATGTCTTCAAGTCTTCTACACAATCTGCCAAAGGTGCTAGTCTACATCGTGTGGATAAAGAAGTTGAGGTCGAACATAATGATACTTCATTTGATTACCAGTCATTGAGGTATAATGTTAACAAACGCGAGACAACCTACTGATGATGAAGGTTGGTATCAAGGCACCGAGTACATTCTTACAAGTGTGAATAAAGGAGTCGAAGTCGAACACTTGAAAAATACATCGATCAAGAGACATTGATGTATTCCCAACTGTTGATGGTGACCAAACCTGCCACTAATGACTGTAAGCCTCTAGGTACTCATAGGACTCTAGGTCTCATCTCTATAATAGATAAGCTGAAGTCGATGGAAGGAGACCCGCTAAAAGGAGAGAATTAAGGCATATATCATCATTCAAAATGAGGTATAAAGAAGGAGCTTGATGATTTGGAGGAAATCAAATGAAGATCATGTTCATGAACCAACGATCCTGTGCATATTTCGCATGTGCCAGGTGCAAGCGGTACACGGAAAATACCCTTTGAATAACAGCCAATGAGGAAAAATGATGACAAAGGCGAGGAAACCACCAATAAGGATAATGGCATCCAAGACACTGCATGAATCCCAATGTGTGAATAGATGTCTTTCTGTCGAACACAAGGGAAACCACCCATTCAATGAACAATGATGAAATGTCGACTGTTGGGTTCAAGGTTACCTATCAATGAGAAAAGTAGGACCAGGGTGTGCAATAGGACTACAACATCATGTGATTCTAAGACAAACTGAGGGTATGGCTGACATGAAAAGTCAAGGTTTCTGAGAAATGGATAACATAGGTTGATATACATCCTTTGAACAAGAGCATAAGACATATGGAAGACTCTGACATCATAGACTCAATGATGAAACCATGAGATGGAGGAGGCATCAATCAAATTATATATAAGGACTGGAATAGTAACCATTCGGGGGAGTATACTCTCTGTAATGAGCTCAAATTCCTAAGGTCATGATAAACCCAAAATTATGATGACAAGTGGACTCAAACATTTTGTGCTTTGTTCAAAGGCGACATGACTACTGCCAATATAAGATAATACTCCTTTCCTGCCCGTCTTGTTTTTTTTTTCATAGTCAAATAAATGATATGATACAAAGGAGAGAACGAGTGTCGCAAGTAAGAAAAACTAGTTCCAGCAGTGGACCATACCTATGCTCAATGCAAGGAGGCGCATGCGGGAGATGGACACTTGGGGGAATGTTCCCTCCTGGGTATAGGGTGTCAAGATGTGAAGCCTATAAACAAGGCTCTGCTTGGTTGAGGATGAAAAAATACCGAGGCAAACCATTTATAACGCAAAGCGAGAACTGGCAATAGGCTCGATACTACAAGCAAGGGCATGAGATATAATCACAACGTAACGCCAAAGATTGTCCTTTTTCATAATTTTAGTCTGCTTGGTTTGAAAAAGGGATAAATTTGTAACAAATAGACATCCTTTCAGATCCAATTTATGAGTGTGAAAGGACAAGTTCACTCGACAATCTTTTTGCTTTTTGAAAACGAGTCGAAAAAGAGATTAAATCAAACTCGCGTGGGAGTCCTCTAGGAATAGGTCCGCATGTTTATGGGTGAGAAATGAGGTTCAACATAAATTCATGTATTATCTATGCATGGGCACCAAATGAAGTAGAGGATCTAACTAGGGTACCCATGTTTGGTAAGTCTCTACCATTTGATAACAACACTTCTAGTAGCAGATAGAAAGTTTTGTGTCGCTAAAAAATGGGTTTGTACCTAAGGCAAATGAGTGACAGTTATAGAATGATGAAAGTGTGCACGATGGAATGGATACCTATCCTATATGTTGTTGGGTATGTGTTATATTCTGTGCACGATGGAATGGATACCTATCCTATATGCTTTTGGGACCGCATTATATTTAAGTGGTTTTTCGGCACATGGTTTCTTTGCCGATGGTTTTCTATTTCCAGTTAAGGAAATAGGGTTTTGGACTAATCCAGGTCATTGGGTTAGGGTTTTGGATGTCGCTGGCTCCTATATGTATTTTGTATTGTAAACATTGTAACACAATGAATATATAGAATATGTTGGTTTTCCCGGTTTGGGTTTCCAAGGGAAAAAACTCTGTGTAATGTTTGTATTTGCCATTGTATATTTTTTGTTCTTTTTCTGAATATCAGGGGGATGCCTTTGTGGTTAAGGTTTTGGCTTGGGACTATGATAAGCCTTGTTACGATGGGAGATCCGCGGTATTGTTTTTCAGGTGAAAAGAAATGGCAAGCAATTCAAAGATGGAGATTGAGAAGTTTAATGGGAAAGGTTTTGAGTTATGGAATCTCAATATGGAAGATCTGTTGGTGGAAAAAGATCAGTGGATCGCGGTAGATCCAGGTACTGCACCTACAGGAACTTCTACAAACGACTGGAAAAAGTTGGATTGGAAGGCAAAGAGCACAATCCGAATGTGTCACTCTGATTTAGTATTATTGAATGTGTTAGAGGCAGCTACAACCAAGGATTTATGGGAAAATTTGGGGAAGTTGTATCAATCTAAGTCCCTGGTAAATAAATTATTTCTAAGAAAGAAGTTGTATAACCTGAGGATGAGAGATGGAGACTCGGTGGCAAAGCATTTGAACGCCTTCAATACTGTGGTAATTCAATTAGTATCTGTTGAGATTAAAATTTTAGATGAAGATAAATGTATCAGTTTGTTGTTTTCTTTACCAGACCCGTGGGATAGTTTGGTTGTGGCCATAGGTAGTAATACAAATTCCTTGAAGTTTGAAGAAGTGGTCTCATCCTTGTTGTCGGAGGAGATGAGACAGAAGAATATGGAAGGGCATAGCATAGATGCATTATTTGCAAGAGGACGTTCCCTGGAAAGAACTAGATCTGATTTCTCAAGTGGGAGATCTAAGTCTAAGGGTAGATCTAAATCTCCCAGAAAGTTTGTAAGGGTATGTTGGAGATGTGGAAAAGAAGGGCACTATAAGAAGTAGTGTAGATCCAAAGTTGAGAAAAAGAAGGCATCTGAAGAATCTTCTTCTACAGAAGAAAAGACCTCCAAGGAATAAGGAGGGGGTGTCTACTTGGTCTATTCAAGCACACATGCAGATCATGATTCATGGTTGGTTGAATCTGTTGCATCCTTTCATATGAATCCCCACAGGGAGTGGTTCTGCGAATATGCAAGGTATGATGGAGTTAATGTTTTCTTAGGTAATGATTCGACAACCAGAATCATAGGAAGAGGAAGGGTCAAGTTGAGGCTCATAGATGGAAAGATTAGAACACTTCCTGGTGTTCTACACATCCTAGGTTTGGCCAGAAATTTGATTTTTGTAAGAAAAATGGACGATGCAGGGGTAAAAACAATATTTTTAAAGGAAACCTGCAGGATGGTTCGAGGAGCAATGGTGTTGCTGAGAGGAGTTTGGTTTGGAAATTTGTATAAGCTGCCAGGAAGAACTATTAGTGATGGGTGTAATAGTTCCATTGTTCATGATATTGCAGTTGAAGAAGAAAGAACTCCTACAGTCTCTGGATAAAAGGTTATGTTGTGGCATCAAATACTAGGGCATATAGGAGAGAAGGGTCTTCGACTACTACACGGTAAAGGTATGGTTGAAGGTATGTCTAACTGCTCTCTGGATTTTGATTTTTGTGAACATTGTCTATATGGGAAGCAAAATCGGGTAAGATTCCCCTCTGGTGCAACAAAGGCAGAAGGAATTTTACAGCTAGTTCACAATGATGTTTTTGGACCTCTGTTGGTCCCATCATTGGGAAAATCTATGTACTATGTCCCATTTATAGATGACTTCTCGAGGAATACTTGGATATATTTCCTTAGGAAGAAATCTGAAGTCTTTAATAGGTTTAAAGAGTTTAAGGCTCTTGTTGAGAATCAAATAGAGAAAATAATTAAGGTGTTGAGGACAGATAATGGTGAAGAGTTCTATGGAAAGGAATTTGAAGAATTATGTAAGAAGTGTGGTATAGAAAGGCAGAAGACTACTCCATATACACCTCAGCAGAATGGAGTTGAAGAAATGATGAATAGGATGCTGATGGAAAAAGCAAGGTGCATGCTCAGTGGTGTCGAGTTAGGGAAAGAATTCTAGGTAGAGGCAGTGGGTACTGCATGTTACCTAGTCAATAGATCACCCTCGTCAGCGTTGGATGACAAGACTCCAGAAGAGGTATGGACTGGTAAGGAACCCTATCTCACACATCTCAAGGTTTTTGGCTATGATGCATATGTTCATGTTCCAAAGGAAAACAGGAGCAAGATGAATAAGAAGGCTGAAAAGTGTATCTTTATTGGATATAAAGATGGTCTCAAAGGTTATAAGCTTTGGAACCCAGAAACTAAGAAGGTAGTGTATAGCCGAGAAGTGGTATTTAGAGAAATGAAGGATGTTGTTAAACAGGAAGCCCTACCAATTAAGGAAGAACCAAAGAAGATATAGTTTGATTTAAAGGATGATGAATTAGACTCTACAGAAGAACATGAATCAGAAGAAGAAGATCCTCATACTCCATTATTGAGGAGATCAGATCAAGAAAGAAGGCTACCGGAAAGGTATAGTCCATTTGTTTTCCATTCAAATTTTGCTTTGTCTATTACTAATGATGATCCTAGGACTGTCAGGGGGGAAGTGGATTTAGAGGATGGAAATATCTGGAAAAGGGCCATGGACGAATAAATGGAATCTTTGGATAAGAATGAGGCTTGGGATCTAGTGGAGTTGGCAACTGTAAGAAATCCCATCGACAGAAAATGGGTATTTAAAAAGAAGTTGAATGTAGAAGGAAAGTGGATAAATACAAAGCTCGGTTAGTAGAAAAGGGTTATTCCCAGGTTGAGGGAATTGATTTTGGTGATATTTTTTCTCTTGTTGTCAAGTTAACCTCCATAAGATTTTTTTTATCTGTTGGTGTTGCATTTGATTTTGAAATAGAGAAAATGGATGTGAAGACAACATTCCTACATGGGGATATGGAAGAAGAAATCTACATGAAGCAACCAGAAGGTTATGTTGTGAAGGGAAAGAAGGAGCTGGTATGCAAGATGAAAAAGTCCCTGTATGGTTTAAAACAATCACCAAGAATGTGGTATCAAAAATTTGATACTTATATGCTGGGACTTGGCTTCACAAGAAGCAAAGAAGATCACTATGTGTATTTTAAATTAATTGGTGATCATTTGATTTATTTGGTCTTATATGTGGATGAAATGTTGCTTATAGGAAACAACAAGGAGATTATCTAGGATGTGAAAACTTAGTTGTCCTCTAAATTTGACATGAAGGATCTTGGTGCTTCAAATTTCATTTTGGGCATGGAAATTAAAAGAGATCAGAAAAGGAGGAAACTCTAGTTAAATTAGAGAAAATATGTCGAGACAATATTGCAGAGGNTGATCATTTGATTTATTTGGTCTTATATGTGGATGAAATGTTGCTTATAGGAAACAACAAGGAGATTATCTAGGATGTGAAAACTTAGTTGTCCTCTAAATTTGACATGAAGGATCTTTGTGCTTCAAATTTCATTTTGGGCATGGAAATTAAAAGAGATCAGAAAAGGAGGAAACTCTAGTTAAATTAGAGAAAATATGTCGAGACAATATTGCAGAGGTTTAATATGTAGGAATGTAAACCGATCAAGGTTCCTATTCCTGTTGGTGTAAAGTTGTTTGCGGATTAGTGTCCCAAGACACATGAAGAAGAGGAGGACATGTCTCATGTTCCATATGCGAGTGCAATTGGCAGTTTGATGTATACAATGGTCTATACTAAACTGGACATTGCACATGCAATGGGATTTTTGAGTAGGTATATGTCAAAACCAGGGAAGGAGCATTGGACAACAGTAAAAAGGGTTTTCAGGTATTTGCGTGGCACTGCTAGCTATGGATTGTGCTACGAAGGAAGACTGATATTGGACAAAGTGGTGGATATACATGGCTTTTTGGATGTAGACTGGGCTGGAGATTTGGATCGTGGGAGATCTACAAGCAGGTATGTTTTTAACCTGTTTGGAGGAGCAATAAGTTGGATGAGAAAAAGACAGGTTGTAGTGGCACTTTCAACTACAGAAGATTAATACATGGAAGCCACTCATGCAAGTAAGGAAGTAGTATGAAAGATTGTGTTCAGGTATTGGGTTGGTACAACAAGCTGTAAGGATAGAGTGTGACAGTTAGAGTGCAATTTTTCTGGCGAAGAAACCTGCTTATCATTCAAAGACAAAGCACATTGATGTTCAATATCACTTTGTGAGAGACATGATTGAAGAAAAGAAAGTATCATTGATGAAGGTGGACACTTTGAATAATGTTGCAGACTCATTAACAAAATATGTGAGCACTGAGAAGTTTTCTTGGTGTAGAGGATCCATGGGCATTGTTGCCCTGGATTGTTGACTATGTAACCTTGTAACCCCTTGTATGCAAAGAAAAAAACAAGTGGGAGAATGTTCAGTATGTGTTATATTCTTTGCGTGAGTAGTTAGAGGGGGGTGTAGGGTGGCGGAGCCCCCCGTGTGGGGGTTTGGGGGCAGCGCCCCCTGGAAAAAAAAATTCTGCATTGGGACCACATTACATTTAAGTGGTTTTTCAGCACATGGTTTCTTTGTCGATGGTTTTCTATTTTTGGTTAAGAAATTAGGCTTTTGGACTAATCTGGGTCATTGGGTTAGGGTTTTGGATGTCACTGGCTCCTATATGTATTTTGTATTGTAAACATTGTAACACAATGAATGAATATAGAATATGTTGGTTTTCCCGGTTTGGGTTTCCAGGGGAAAAATCTCTGTGTAATGTTTGTATTTGCCATTGTATATTTTCTGTTCTTTTTCTGAATATTTGTTTGCAGTAGATATTGTACAAGGTTAGAATTTACATATGTTGGGTAGCGAAAATAATTGTCTGAAGTTATGAACGATCGATATAACGTTGAAAACCACAAGAATCCCTAGACAAAACTACAAAAACCAACTCGATCCACTGTTGTATTAGTCCATTAGGCGAAAATATATCCGAAACTATGCAAAGTGGGTAAAAATTTACTATAAATAGTAACAAAAACCAAATTTACTATACCATTTTACTTTTTACCCAAATAGTGGATTTTGGACCAAATTACCTCCGATCTTCAACTGGTGATTGCGGGAGCTACGAGTGACGAAATCAATGACCTTCTGGACTAGGTAATTCCTCTTCCCCTCCTCCTCCTTTCTAGTGGATTACATTTTGTATTTAGGGTTAAATTTTTAAGTTATTTAAGGTGCAATTTAGAGGTTTAGGTGTACGTGGGATATCATTCATCGGGTCACGTATACGCGTGATTACACACGGCTGTGTAAAAGATAGCCTGCGTATACTCAGCCCTATATGCGACTGTGAATGTTGCAGCCCGTGTATATGTCTGTAAACAAGGTTTTTGATGATTGCTAACTCAAAAAGTGATGTTTCTCTTGCAGGATGGTGCTAGAGTGGAGGGAAAGGGAACATGAGGAGGTAGATGTTGTTGTGGAAAGAGATCTGGGGGCCCAAATGGCCTTGAAAATATGTGGGTTCTATAAGTTTTGGGCACTCAAAGGGATGAGGGCCCAAGTGAGGTTGCTACAGTTGCTCGTGGATTACTGGGATCCAAATAGTGAGAGATTCAACCTTGATGGGAAACCATTAAGGATTGAAGTCGAGATTACCTATTTCTTGACAGGTTTGTCACGTCGGGGTGAGGTGGTCAACCTCAAATCCTGGGGAGATGGGAGTGGTATGAAGATAGAAGAATACATAGATTCTCTCTGCATTGTAGGGACCAAGAAGGTCGAGAGTCAAATCTCCATCCGAGCGATAAACAATCTAAGCCTCAAGATTGTTGTCCTTGTTTTGACACGGATCACAAGATCGGCTTCGTTGCACCATGCATCAAGGCCACTTATGTTCTACTCTATAGATTTCTTGAGACCCATGTTGTACGACTGGTGCACCTCACTACTAGCTAACATGAAGAGCCAGTTGAAAGAATGCAAACAAGGTGGTAAGAGAAACTTCAGGTTTGCTTGCATCTTGTGTAGATTTTTCTTCGAGCGAGTTCCAGGTTTGGGACCTAGAGTTGAGATCATTCCTCGAGGACCTTGTGATCCAGCCATGGAACGGTGGACCGAGGTGATGAGATGACAGTGGGAAGGTAGAGTGCCCACACCCTACAACGATGATTTATTTTACTAGTGGAGACGATAGGTCATTTCTCTGGATGACTATCCCTATGCAGGAATCGACTTTAGAGGGGACCCTGACATGCCATTACCACCAGGGACCGCCTACGGGGACAAATGTATGTCAAAGTTTTTTAAGTATTTCATTTTTTTGTATTTTTGTATAAGAAAACTAAAATATTTTTGGATGATGTTTAAGTACCAACTAGACACATATGTAATGAAGACATAGGTCCACAACGGTTGGATGGGCTCCCACGACCTCATCGAAGGCACCGAGGAGATGAGGTAACGGGGGGAGAAGCAGAGAGAGTCCTTCAAAATGTGCAAGGCAACATGTCTCATTTGACACAAAGGATTTTGATGATTTAGGTGGAGGATCTGCCAGAGGCTATGCAACGATGGGTGGTAGGCATGCCCAGAGCTTGGGTGCGACTCTTTCGGTGTCTCACAAATGTCATAGTTTGTTATCATGACACACATCTGGCACCATAGGCGTATATTTCATTTCTCTTGTATTATTTGTTGTATATGTGTATTGAGGGTGTTAGCCCTAATTGTTTACTATAAACATCATATTTGTTTTGAAATATATATAAAAACATGGTTCTTCAGCTTTAATTATGTTAAAATTAGTTATGTGACAAATGGAAATCTAAAATGAAATTAGCATATGCATCAGATACATAATTAGAACTCCTAGGTATGTGATGATAGGTAATAAAATCAAACTGTCGTTCTAAAAGGCATACCCGTAGAAATCGTCGGAGTAACGCAGGGTTGCGCACATGGTAACTGTCATTCAACTGACATACTACTAACTGGGAATCCAGGAAAACTTCCAATGAGTGAATACCATGATAAATGACATCACGCAAAAATTTTATAACGACACTATATTATGTCACATTATTCGTGGATGGCCCTAGGCATACGCCACCTAAAGACACTAGTAGACCCTTGGGTGAGTAAATAGCCCAAGCATCGAAAGCCAAGTTCCATGTATGATGACTGGATCCGTCTATGAATCCTAAATAGACCGAATACTCTGTTGAAATCTTCCAACCAAGGGAAAACTCGATAAGCAAGCTAAAGACAAAAATAAAGGGAAAATATATATACACTAAATTACATTAGTATACAAAGAGTTACGCCCAATTTTGGGGCTCAAGCATTATATATTTTCAAGTAGAGACCATTCCTGGGCTTGGCCAACATGTTCCCTTCATAATATTCTAATTCATATGATCCTTTTTCTAAGACATGTCGCATGATATAGATACCATGCCACATGGGTTTGAACTTTCCTTCCCCCAGTGGTTCTTTGGCTTGATCTTATAACAGGACTAAGTCACACTCAGCATACGACCAATGACAAACAGACTTATCGTATTGGACCTTGGCATGTATTTTATTCACTTTGATAGTCATAGAGGTGTCTCGACGTTTCTCGTCAAGGCTCTCTAGGTGTACGAGGCCGCGTTTGAGATCGAAAGTGTCAGGTAGGAGCGCAACTTCCAATCTAAGAGAAGGGATTTCACAGTCAATACGTAATATCAACTCCACACCGTGTACTAACTGGAAAGGAGAAAATCTCATGGCAGTCTTGACTGAGGTTCGGTATGCCCATAGTGCAGGATACAACATGATATGCCAGTCAGATTTGCTCTGGCTGACAGTTTTCTGCAAAATCGTCTTGAGAGACTTGTTTACAACCTCTACTTGTCCATTTTACTAGGGATAGTAAGGGGAAGAATGACCATTCTTAAACCCCAGTTTGGATGCTATCTCTTCCATCATTTTATTCTAAAAGTGAATGCCATGATCAGTGACAATCTCACTCGGGATTTTGAATCTGGCGATAATTTGATTGAATACGAAGAAGGCAGTAGTATTCCCGTCGGATTTAACTATAGGCATGGCCTCAACCCACTTATTAAATTAGTCTTCGACCACAATGATGTGTTGATGCCCCCAACCAAAGTTGGGTTGAAATCCACAAAGTCCACCCACCACTTGGTGAAGGGACTGACAATAATGAACGGATGGAGAGGGGTTGGATGTGAGCGCATTTTACGAGTGAACACCTGGCAGGGATGACACTTTTTAACTACTTCAATGCAATATTTAAATATAGACGGCCAAAAATAACCATCTTGCAAAATTTTCTAGGTTGTCACAAGCCCGGATAGATGACCACCACAAGCCAAACTATGAAAATTGTTTAGAATTGACTCGACTTATTTATGATTTAAACAACGACGTAAGATATTTTCTATCCATCGACGATACAAAGTGTCATCGATGATAAGGTAATTCTTAGCTTGGTATTTTATACACCGTCAGTCATCTCACTAAATATGCTGAGGGAAWTTCAAAGTTTGAAGATAGAGAACAATGTCTCCATACCAGGGGTCAGACGATGAGACAAGAAAAATGTGTTCGTCTGCAAAAGAATTAACATGAATAACATCCTCATCTAATCGTGGGAAGTTAGATATTAATTCTGTAAAGACTATTGATTTCTTGGATTTCGCAGAAGAGAAATCGAGATAGAATTCTTGTAAAATGACAATCCATTTATTGTACTTTCACCCTATGATACGCTTGGTAAGGACATATTGAAATGGATTGACATCGRAAACCACAGTAGTCTTTCAAAGCAATATATAATGGTGTAATCATTGAACTGCATGAATGATAGGAAAAGCTAGCTTTTCAACGTGAGAATATTTGAKCTCAGGACCGACTAAGTTTYGACTAAAATAGTAGATGTCATGCTCTTGGAGCTCATCATCCTCCTGAACYAATACCATACCAATCGTCTCTTCAGACACGAYGACATAAATAAAGTAATCTCTATTGTAGTTGGGAGAATTCAGCAAAGGTGTCGATAACAAGGCTTTCTTCAAGTAATCGAAGGATTCCTAGGCTCGCTCATCCCAGATAAAAGGGGTGTCCTTATTCAAAATTTGCATGAAACCCTTAGTAATATTGGCATAGTTTACTATAAACCGGCGTAAAAATTTAGATTTCCCCTGTAAACCTTGAAGTTGTTGAATAGTGTGCGGGGGAGGCAATCGAAGTATTGCCTCAACCTTCAAAGGATATACGATGATCCCGGTCTGAGAGACTAAAAATCCTAGAAGACGCCCTAACCTAACGCAAAATATGCATTTGTGAGGGTTCAATTGGATGCGATAATGACGACATGTTTCAAAAACTAGCTGAAGGTGTTTAGGGTGATCCACTCTCTTACGAGAGTGAACAAAAAGATCGCCAAGATAGGATTAGACTATATGCTTAAGATCGTGGAATGCAAAGGTTATAGCACGTTGGAAGGTTGCTCAAACGTTTTTAAGGCCGAACGACATATTTCGTTATGAAAAAGTACCCCAAGGACAAATAAATGTCGTCTTATGTTGATCCTCGGGTTTAATTTGAATTTGGTTATACCCTGAAAAATCTGTCCATGAAAAAAAAAAACTTCGCTTCTCACACACTCGTCGAGGATCTGATCAATGAACGGTGTCGGGAAGTTGTCTTTAGGACAAGATTTATTTAGGTCATGAAAATCCGTGCATACACGGATGGTTCCTTGATTCTTATTCACATGAACGGGATTGGATACCCATTCATTCAAGAGAACCAAATAGATAAAGCCAACATTAAGCAGTTTCTCTACCTCTGCCTTAATAGTAGGGGCCTTCCGTGGATTGACAACTCTAAGACATTATCGAACAGGATTAACATAAAAATAAGTTTTAATCTCATTTTCGACAATTCAGGGGTCGACTCATGGCATCTCTTCATATGACCAAGCAAATACATCTCAATCTGGTGATCAATCCACTGTAGATCAAGATTTCTTCTGGTGAACAATCTGCATCTATGTGTTTATTTTCAATCTTTCCAGGGGTACGAGAGATATCGATCATCACGGTAGGTGAGATACTCGCCATATTTCCTTCAGCATAAATGTTGTGTGTATCAAGTGGAACTATAGTGTGACCGACTATCTCGCTCAGAGTAGATCGAAATTCATCTTGTTCGATTCTAGCAAGCTCTAGGAGAAAATAAGAGAAATGATGGATATCATCCCAAGGTTTTTCGGAACCATTCATGGCTTCGATGATAGCTTCATATGAGGGCAGAGTCTCATCGAGGCATTCATGTGAACAATGCGACAAAGTGGCCCATACGGGATTGATAACAATATCCTCCTCGTCCATCTGCGAGGTAATAGGATCGGGATCGGTGGAAGATTCAAGAATAACTTGATACACTATATATGTTGCCGATAGTGGCATGGCCATTCCAACATGCGACTGACCTTCACAAGATGCAGTCAAGGAATTTAGGGTCCAAGGATCGTTAAAATAGGAAGTGTAGAAAGGAACGAACCTCTCTAACGAAATGAGCCTACTAGACATGGCGTAAATATGGTGAATTGGTGCCATGAAGTCGAAGGTACCCATGAGGGATGAATACATTCTGACACCGATATTCTCAGTTTACGACTGAGAATTGTTGACCATGAGGATCAATGGTCCAACAGATGTATTGGGGATAGCATAAGCAAAGGACAATTGGTCGATTGTCACGATATTCCCATCGTGAGGAAAAAAAATATTCCAGAAGACAGATGATATGACGATCATACGAGTCCTAGTAACAAGTTATAATCAAGGGGCATATCAACCACCTTGACGTCCACCTCTATTTTCTTCCCACCTAACTAGACCGGAAAGGCAGGAAGAATACCGTGAGGGCAGAAAGAATGACCATTAAAAGAAGTCAACATGGTCAGAGACTGAGAGAGTCAGAGAGACGAGGGATTTCTAACACCTGGCAGGGATGACACTTTTTAACTGCTTCAATGCAATATTTAAATATAGACGGCCAAAAATAACCGTCTTGCAAAATTTTCTAGGTTGTCACAAGCTTGGATAGATGACCACCACAAGCCAAACTATGAAAATTGTTTAGAATTGACTCGACTTCTTTATGATTTAAACAACGACGTAAGATATTTTCTATCCATCGATGATACAGAGTGTCATCGATGATAAGGTAATTCTTAGCTTGGTATTTTATACGTCGTCGGTCATCTCACTAAATATGCTGAGGGAATTTCAAAGTTTGAAGATAGAGAACAATGTCTCCATACCAGGGGTCAGACGATGAGACAAGGAAAATGTGTTCGTCCGCAAAAGAATTAACATGAATAACATCCTCGTCTAATCGTGGGAAGTTAGATATTAATTCTGTAAATACTATTGATTTCTTGGATTTCGTAGAAGAGAAATCGAGATAGAATTCTTGTAAAATGACAATCCATTTATTGTACTTTCACCCTATGATACGCTTGGTAAGGACATATTGAAATGGATTGACATCGRAAACCACAGTAGTCTTTCAAAGCAATATATAATGGTGTAATCATTGAACTGCATGAATGATAGGAAAAGCTAGCTTTTCAACGTGAGAATATTTGAGCTCAGGACCGACTAAGTTTTGACTAAAATAGTAGATGTCATGCTCTTGGAGCTCATCATCCTCCTGAACCAATACCATACCAATCGTCTCTTCAGACACGACGACATAAATAAAGTAATCTCTATTGTAGTTGGGAGAATTCAGCAAAGGTGTCGATAACAAGGCTTTCTTCAAGTAATCGAAGGATTCCTAGGCTCGCTCATCCCAGATAAAAGGGGTGTCCTTATTCAAAATTTGCATGAAACCCTTAGTAATATTGGCATAGTTTACTATAAACCGGCGTAAAAATTTAGATTTCCCATGTAAACCTTGAAGTTGTTGAATAGTGTGCGGGGGAGGTAATCGAAGTATTGCCTCAACCTTCAAAGGATATATGATGATCCCGGTCTCAGAGACTAAAAATCGTAGAAGACGTCCTAACCTAACGTAAAATATGCATTTGTGAGGGTTCAATTGGATGCGATAATGAAGACATCTTTCAAAAACTAGCTGAAGGTGTTTAGGGTGATCCACTCTCTTACGAGAGTGAACAACAAGATCACCAAGATAGGATTAGACTATATGCTTAAGATCGTGGAATGCAAAGGTTATAGCATGTTGGAAGGTTGCTCAAACGTTTTTAAGGCCGAACGACATATTTCGTTATGAAAAAGTACCCCAAGGACAAATAAATGTCGTCTTATGTTGATCCTCGGGTTTAATTTGAATTTGGTTATACCCTGAAAAATATGTCCATGAAAAAAAAAAACTTCGCTTCTCACACACTCGTCGAGGATCTAATCAATGAATGGTGTCGGGAAGTTGTCTTTAGGACAAGATTTATTCAGGTCACGAAAATACATGCATACACGGATGGTTCCTTGATTCTTATTCACATGAATAGGATTGGATACCCATTCAGTCAAGAGAACCAAATAGATAAAGCCAACATTAAGCAGTTTCTCTACCTCTGCCTTAATAGTAGGGGCCTTCCGTGGATTGACAACTCTAAGACATTATCGAACATGATTAACATAAAAATAATTTTTAATCTCATTTTCGACAATTCAGGGGTCAACTCATGGCATCTCTTCATATGACCAAGCAAATACATCTCAATCTGGTGATCAATCCACTGTAGATCAAGATTTCTTCTGGTGAACAATCTACATCTATGTGTACATTTTCAATCTTTCCAGGGGTACGAGAGATATCGATCATGACGGTAGATGAGATACTCACCATATTTCCTTCAGCATAAATGTTGTGTGTATCAAGTGGAATTATAGTGTGACCGACTATCTCGCTCAGAGTAGATCGAAAGTCATCTTGTTCGATTCTAGCAAGCTCTGGGAGAAAATAAGAGCAATGATGGATATTATCCCAAGGTTTTTCGGAACCATTCATGGCTTCGATGATAGCTTCATTTGAGGGTAGAGTCTCATCAAGGCATTCATGTGAAGAATGCGACAAAGTGGCCCATACGAGATTGATAACAATATCCTCCTCGTCCATCTGCGAGGTAATAGGATCGGGATCGGTGGAAGATTCAAGAATAACTTGATACACTATATATGTTGCCGATAGTGGCATGGCCATTCCAACATGTGACTGACCTTCACAAGATGCAGTCAAGGAATTTAGGGTCCAAGGATCGTTAAAATAGGAAGTGTAGAAAGGAATGAACCTCTCTAACGAAATGATCCTACTGGACATGGCGTAAATATGGTGAATTGGTGCCATGAAGTCGAAGGTACCCATGAGGGATGAATACATTCTGACACTGATATTCTCAGTTTACGACTGAGAATTGTTGACCACGAGGATCAATGGTCCAACAGATGTATTGAGGATAGCATAAGCAAAGGAAAATTGGTCGATCGTCACGATATTCCCATCGTGAGGAAAAAAAATATTCCAGAAGACAGATGATATGACGATCATACGAGTCCTAGTAATAAGTTATAATCAAGGGGCATATCAACCACCTTGACGTCCACCTCTATTGTCTTCCCACCTAACTAGACTGGAAAGGGAGGAAGAATACCGTGAGGGTGGAAAGAATGACCATTAAAAGAAGTCAACATGGTCAGAGACTGAGAGAGTCAGAGAGACGAGGGATTTCTAACAGACCAAGGACATCACACATGTTTCAACACTTTCATAAACAATAGTACGCTTGATGGTATACTTCGAGTAACCAATGTGGATTTGGAATTCCAAATGGTAAGGCAAGCGAGGCTTCACATATGTGACGTCAAACTTGATAACGTTCGAGCCATTGGGATCTAGAGCTCCTAACGTAGATATCAAGGCATTCCTCTATGAAAGACACATCTAGAATACCTCCAGAGCTGACATCGCACAAGGTGTTTGACCCAGATCCTCAACAATAGAATAATTTTGGGTGGCTCTAGCATTAGTATTGTGGGTAGAGCGCTTGATTAATCCTTTCAGAATATGAGGCAGTGGCTCTGGTTTTTTGATCTGCAAGGGAATCTCCGGAGGAGGAGTAGACTCTAGACCAGTTCTAGTCTATGTAGAACAGTAATCGTGAGATTGGGTGGCTACATTAACCTGATAGTTGACAATATTGATGCATAAATGATCATTGTCTTGTGTTGGTGGGTTTTGAATCCCACTCGCCACATTTACGACATTTCAGGAGCTCGAGGCCATGTGATGGTTATGTGGAAAAGGATTCGTCAACATGATAGGTGGTAGAGATAATAGTCTCGCAGCTTCTACAAGTTTGGGGCATAAATGAGTAAGGTGATTGTCTGTGTAAAGCTTATAGGGAAATTTCACCTTACACCTTTCTTTCTTTCCCTCACCAGCACTATTTTTCATCCTCTCATTATTACCATTGTCCTTGGGTTTATTATTCTTCCCACCCTTACGATTATTATTATGTCCTTTATTCTTATTCCCACCTAGTTGTTGGTTACCATTTGGGCCGATCCATGATTGCATGGAATATACATCCACCGACTGAGTGGGATTAGAAGACATAGATGAAGCTAGACCTCCAAAAAACTAGTTTAGAGACAACTATTTCAAGTGGCTTGTCACCGAGTCTATGGATATTACATTGGCAGAGCCTACAATTCCATTGGCATGAGGTCTGTGATTTTTTCTAGGGTCATAGTTTGATCGCGGTGCGTCGGGAAGAATCTCGTATAACATCCCAGACTGATCATATAAAATATATAAATGATGGGCTTTGAAAATCACTTCTTCCTCAAATGTAACCCCGGATGTAGAAACATCCTTTGAAATAAGAGGCTATAGAGACTTAAGGAATGACTCTAACATGAATTTCGGGGGTATGAAGGTCTTGATCAACCTCTTTTGGCTATGCCACTCTTGGATGTGATCTGAGATATGAGTGGCTTTGTCTTGGTGCAAGGTCGACAAAAGTTCTAGGCCATCATCGTAATGAATCGACAATTGGAAGTGGTTAAGGACGACTAAAACCATCTGACTAAAGGTCCCATATGCCTCCCTAGGTAGCTCGATATACCATTTCGAGGCAACCCCCATGAGGGTGTGTTGAAACAATCTTAACCGAATGGAATCATCGTTAAAGGAATTCTAAGAGCACCATAAGTGAAAGGTGGTAACGTGATCACCAGGATCCTCGCCATTCTTGCCTTCGAATTTCGGAATATCCGAAGGAAACTTGGTGGGGACGGGGGGCCATGTAGGATCATGACACACAAGGTTGTCAATCAACTTAGACAAGTCTAGAAGATTGAGCATGGCCAAAAAAGGGAGACGGGGTTGCGACATCTAGCCCCAAGCTCCCTGGAAATATTGTGGTTGGGGAATTATAGCCCATCCAGGATTTTGATAAGCACCATGGCCCTGTCTGAGATTGTAAGGCCCTCCTCCAGTTTGATTCATAGGGGGTTGGTTGGAAATCCTTCCAGTAAGAATTTTCTAATGGGACAAAGAATTTTCACACCGATGTATTCGTTGTTGACTCACCTACTAATGACTCTGATACCCAATTATTGACACCGTTATAGAAGGCCCTGGATTGAACTGCTCAATTTTAGTCGTCCTTTCTTTCTTACCTGAGATGATTCACTTTACCCAGCTTACCTTTGTTTGGTTTCATATCCTATTATAGATCGATATCCATCCCTAGGAGAAGTTGATAGAGAGCAAGATAAGGACCCCCCATAGCACCATTGACATCTAAGTCAGTTGGAGAGTCCCTAGTTGTGTATCTCATTCCATAGATGGTACCATATCCTTTTGTAGATCAAGTTCTTTCTCGGTGCATATTTCTTTCAAAGGAGACAACAAGAAGGAGAAGGAAGGAATAGATAGGAATAGCTTCTTCACTTCGCTAAGGGAGGGAACTAACTTATTCTCTTTCTTTTAATTTGAATGGATATTATAAAAAATGCCCCCAACAGAAGTGGCTCTGGGTTAGGGGTTGCCCAAGGTGTGAAAATGACCTCCTCCAGGTGTAAATCCAGAGGATAAAGGTTGCTTCATCATGCCAAACATGTTGGTCGAAATCGACATTGAGGAGATGGGTTTAAAGGATAGAACTTGAGCAGAAGCTTGTCCACCAAGTTGGTTATTCCATCCAGAAGCAACAAGATTAGACCCGATATTAAGAGGAGGAAATCCTCCCACTGTAGGAGTCATTTGAGGGACATGAGTGCCACCAAATGCGAACGGAGTATAAGGAGGAGCTGTACCTCCGAGTCCAATGATAGCATTAGGGCCAATGATTGGGATGGAGTTTGAGAACTGCGAAGTAAAATTCAACATACCATAGGAAAAAGGACTATAGGCCATAAGGATGGACTGAACGTTATAGCCTGGTGAATGACCAAGAGACCCAAATAGGTTTGTGGCAATAGGTTGAGTATTCACTATAGTATGGGAAACAATGATGTTAGGTGCCTCCGACACTACAACCATTGTGGTTGCAAGAGTCGAAGGGATACCATTAACTATAGTAGGTGTGGGAGTTGAAGGGCTTCCAATATTTTAATAACTTGGTTCAATACTCATCCTTGTAGAATCACAAGTCTGATAATTGGAGGTGTGTGTACCACATTTAATAAATCTATGCCTTTTGGAAGGAAAATACTCAAAGTGTGGTGGTAATTGTAACAAGCAGTGAGACCTGCGGGGAAGCCGGTATGGCTCCACGATGAATCAAGACTCGAGACACAGAAAAAAAATCCTAATGCCAACTAGTAATAAAAGAGCACACCAAAAATAATCAAACAACCAATATGCATGCAAACAGGATAAAGTGGTTGAAAGGGACCTCCCTCTCTAAAGTAGGTATGCCTCACCCAAGAGGGGCATGAGACTCCGCTTCTAAATATTGGAGGAAACAAAATCAGTTATAAGGGCCCTCGTGGGCTTAACAACCAGTCGGTCAGATACCCCTGGAGAGGCAATCTTCCACAAAGGTTGTGTGTTGTACGACCCTCATCTGACCCAGGGTACCTGCAGAATAACCCGTGCAAGTAACCTATGTGGTACCTAAGTCAAGCAACTAAGAAACCACAGTATAACTGATGTGCAGGAGAACAGTCATAAGTAAGGTCCACCGTATGGGCAGGGTAGAAAAGCTTGAAAACTTGAAAGCACCGCCTCTCACGAAGGTAAGGGCACTAGCAAGATCCTGAGATACGAAAAGATCCCTAGAAATATATCTAACACTAAGAAGGTATCGAGGGGATATCCCTTCAACCGATCTCATGCTACCTTGTGTTTAACTCTGGTATAAGCGAAGCCTCCTGATATTACCAATTATATAACAGATTTCTCCACTCCCTTAGTCAAACACATATGTTGATTTAATAGCCTTGGAGAAGTTTACTCACAAAATCCTATTCCAAGGCTCTTAATCCTAAGCTAGTTGGTGCACCCTAGAAAATAAAATCGTTACTCATCAATTTTAAATTAAAGCGTTAATTTTAATGGCCTTGCTTACTCAAAAGGTGCGGTCATGAAACTAGGGATGTTATGACTCAGCAAGTAAAATAAATGAATATGAATACAATGCAAAGTCCTAACTTTAGTTTTCAATAAATGATATGCTTCTTTAAAAAAAATGAAATTTTCAATTCAATTCTACAATTCTAAATAAAAATGCAATATTTCTTTACATGCACTAAGATAAATGACCAAAGACTCAAGAGATAAAAATGCCAATCAATGTAAAATGCCTAATATTTTTGTATTTTCAATATAAGAAAAATGAAAATGCAAGGACTGAACATCAACTTGATATAACGACTCTACTGTGTATAAACAGAGACAAACCAATTAGGATATCAAGTATCAAAACACCCAGCCCAAGGTGAAAGGACCATCAAAACGAAAAAATAATGAGAAAGGCACCGCCCAAAAATTCAACCAAAGATAGGTTTTGTTTCATACCACAGACACTTAACAGTCACCATAGAGACCGAAGGAGACTCAACAATCATCAAAACCTACCCAACAACCACCAAACCCAGCAACCAAGCAATAAAGGATGATGAACGCGATTTTTCAAGGGAAAAGTGTGTATGTACGCAACTTGCAGAAGCACAACACGCGTATGTATGCGTCTGTCAAGCAAAACCCCGCGTACAAGTGTCAAAACACAGCTAGGATAATGAGAAGGCTAAGAAACTTAGACTTGGAGTGAACAGAGGTTGTCAAGAAATCATACAACAAGAAACTCAATATGAACGAGAGAAATCTAAGGATACAAACACTCCAAACCCCAAAAAAGAAGATTATTTCCCCAATATGGTCGCCAATTCTGTTACAAGGAAAATCTCTCTATGGCTAGGAGTGAACCACAACAGATGTAAATGACCACAGAAATCAACTCTAATATCAAGTATGCTATATAAAAAAATATTCTAGCAAGACAAGATAAACGACCTACCTCGTCCAGACGTTCGATGAAGTCCATCGTTGAGCACTTTACCCAAAGCAATATGCCTGCAACTAGTACTCAACAACCAAGAAACACAAGCATATGGTGATAATGTATAATGTTAGCACATTCAATAGCATAATCCATCAACATTCATAACAAATACTCCCATGGAATAATAATTCAAATATTTGCAAGATATTAATTGGACGAGAAAATAGTATTTCTATTAAGATATAATCAGCAGAAGTGAATGAGTTACAAACTTTTGTGTCAGCACGGTTCGGAACCAAGAAACTAAGTTCCTTCCAGCTGGGCCTCCACCACTTCAATCCTCCACCAAAGGCAAGATCATATAAGAGACACAATGAAGTTCTCAATCAATAAGGTAAGATCTTGGGGGTTGAACAATGTGTTCAGACTTAAAGGACAAAGGGATGCATACTCAATGTGAAGTGAGTAATTTCTCAAGAGAAATTTTGCTCTCAAAGTTGAATTCTTTCTCCCTCTTTCCATAGCTCGAATTTGTCCCATTTATAGCCTTCAAGTGGAACTGAAGGGATGATTCAGAACGTTTCTAGTATATGGAAGGCCAAGGATCATTGATCTCATGACGTGACATGGAAACCCGACACCATTTTTCAATTTTGGGCACAAATGCTGATGTACGCAGGCTATAGTGGTGCAACCTATGTATACACATGCTATAATATAGGCAGGGCGCGTATATGTGGAAAAATTTTGTTTTTAGCTCTGGGATTTGCAAAAAAGGACTTCAAGTCTGCATAGGGAAATGGAACAAGGCTCTCTATGCAATATTTCATGGGGTGAGGCAAATCTTTCTATAACACACAAAGCTCATTCTTCATACTCATTACTTGTCCAATGTTTCTGACTGAGAAGAGATTAGTTAGGGAATCATACATCTTCTTAGATGAGTCAAGATGAGAGATGTAGGGTATCAAGTGGTATTTTACAGAGTCCACTATAATTCTCATGGCATTGATGTCATTGTCCTTGAACTTCTCCATAACTGCAACGTTCTAAGGTTACTTCTCTTTTCCTTCTTCAAAATATGGTTCCATGATCTTTCCTTTCACGATATCCAACACTTTATTCTTGGTAAGGATGAGGTCAATCCTTGTCTTCCATGCTCTGAAGCTAGAATCCCCTTCTAACTTGTTTTCTGACTTCATAGAGTAAGTCATGACTACTTTCACTTGGTCAACCTTTTCACTTTGACCAAAAACTCAAACTTGACGTCTTATCTTGCTGAGAGTACCAGGAGGTGCACTAGGTTAGGGCGCACTAGGATATCCATAAATTAGTTCAATCTCTTCACTTAAGGTGCCTTAAGAAGAGGGTTAGGGTTTCGTTGCTGCAACAAAAAAATTGACTACAACTGCAACTGTAATAGATAAAAATCCTCCCAATCTATCTTCCAGTAGTTAGAGTGTCCAAAGATAGTGTGGGCCCATAACCTGTTATAAATAATAGGTTTTCTTGTTTAACCATAGAAACTATAGCAATATTTTCACCCAACCATAGAATGAAGCCACCCACGAGCACCTTAACCTTGACAGAGAGAATAATTATGGAAGCAAACCCTAGATCCAAAATCTAATCAAGCTAGTGTACCACTCTCCAGACCTAGCGCACCAAGAAGAAAGTCCAAACCACAACCAAGAGAAAGTCTAAGCCTAAAACCAAAAATACTAGTTGCAGTAGCTGGAGCTGCAACTACTCTTGAAACTTGTGCACTTACTAAATTTTTGCAGTTGCGAGCTGTGTGTGTCCAAATGATCTCTGGAATATTGTATTTATACTGCTCTTCCTTAGTTGTCTAGGCCGAATTCTCTTTCTAGAGGCTAAAAAACTCAATATTAATTATTTTCCTTATCCCACTTGTTTTCTAGGGTTATGTCCAATACTTTAGGGTTTCTTCTTGCTTCCCAGAATATTTTATTCTTGTCAGGGTTATACATGGAGGTTTAATACCTCCCGCAACTACCATAATATCAGTAGACACTGCTCCAGGAAGAAGAGTAATTGAAAAATCAAGATCTCTTTTCAGAGGTAATCCAGGCACCTCATCAAGAAACACATCTCTGAACTCCCATAGCACTGGGTGATATCTAGCCTTCGACTCCTTTCCTTATGTCAACTTTAATACTTGTATAACATACAGGGGACACCCCTTTCTTTTAAACTTCTTAAGTTGCAACGATGATATTTTCCTCATGGAGACTGGCTTCTGAATACCTTGCAAAATTATGGTATTGTGTTTCTCATATTCACAAAATTAAAAAAATTCATAACAATTTAATTTTACCTTATGGGAAGCTAACCAATACATGCCCAAAAACATTTCATAAGAACCAAGGGGTATGATATGCAAAGCCACTTGGGTCTGAAATCAATCCATCTTAGTTGAACAAGCTTCAACTATCTCCACCACCTTCCTCTTTTTTCCAGTGGCTAACTGAACTAACCATGCTTTGGTGCACTTATTTCTATGTAATGCAAATTCCTCAACCAATTGAGGTGAAATATAACTAATATTAGATCCCGAGTCAATTAAAATAGAGTTGGGTCGTTTAGTAATAATACCTTCCAATTCCACCATAGAGGCTTGGTGGTCTACTTCCTGATTTTCTACAGTTGCATATATTCTCGGCACACTCCTAGCCACATCGTTGACTATAGGAGCCTCCTGCATGTTATACACTCTTTGATTTTCATGTTTCCTCTGGGGAAAATCCCTCAACAGATGTGGCTCTTGTTTGCCAGATTGCACAAGAGTGAATGGGCAATATTTCCATTGATGTCAAACTTCTCATTATTTCATTTATGAGTAAGAGTTTGATTTGCATTAGTTAGACTAGCAACTCAATCAACCAAATGAACAGGTGGTCAAAAGCTTAGTTAAAGAGGCAAGGAAAAGTGCACTATAAGTTATATCACAAAATCTCATATGTTAAGGAAGTTTGCCAGATAAGTAAGACAAAAGTTAATGTTGACAGCTACAACAAATAATGAAAACACTTCATGATGAAATTTTGATCTTGGTAAGAGAAAGATAAACACAGAGAGAACAGAGTGTGTTCAAGAACTCAGTGATGGGTTTTTTAGCGAAAAACGCAGAGGTTCATTCACGTTTTTTCTTGGAACTCTGTTGCTTATTTTCCGAAGAGAAAAAACGCAGAGGTTCATTCACGTTTTTTCTTGGAACTCTTTTTCTCATTTGCCGAAGAGAAAAATGCAGAGGTTCATTCACGTTTTTTCATGGAACTTTGTTGCTCATTTGAATAAGAGAAAAACACGGAGGTTCATTCACGTTTTTTCTTGGAACTATGTTGCTCATTTTCCGAAGAGAAAAGCATAGATGTTCATTCATGTTTTTTCCTAGAACTCTTTTCCTCATTTGCCAAAGAAAAACACTGAGTTTCATTCACGTTTTTCCTGGAACTCTATTGATCATTTGTTGGAAGGAAAATGCAGGGGTAAATGTGTTATAGATCTAGAATAAAGGTATGAAATTCTTGACTGACTGAGCATTTGCATCTAAGGTATATGCATTAAATAGTTAAAGGTTGTCTTTGTAACTCAAATATACATTGAGGTCATTATTTATTGCAATAAAGTTATCTACAAATTCGATTTCTAGGTTTATAATAGAGTAAACATGAATAGATTGAGCTGATCAGTTTTGGCATTGACAGAGTGTGAACAAAGTTGCATTTGAGTAAGATGCATGTTGGTTGAAAACAATAACAGGTTTGGCAAAGATGGAATTGATGGTTACAGTTTTTTTTTCACAGAAAGAAATTAACAAAAGGATATTGACAATTTAAGAAGAGTGTTTGAAACATGTTGAAGCCAGTACTAAAGGGAGGAAGGGAGGAGCTAGGGAGAAAAATCGTCTCATTGCAAGTTGAAGCTTTCATTCAAGAAGTAGAAGATGTCTTTCAGTAGGTGCTGAAGATAAAGAGGTAGAAGCCTCATCTGAGTAGTTGTTCAGACAAAATTTGATGTAACTAAAGTAGCTTAGTTTCTTTACATCCACAAGAAGAAGAAGAGGTTTTTCCCTTTATGTGTTTCCTCATAAATGTTTTGTGTCTCTTTCAATTTCATGTGATTGATGGTTACTAATTCATTTTCACTAAGACAAAATATTTATTAGGTTTTAAGTTGCATTAAAGAAGTAATGTGTGTTAAAGAGATAAAAGTGAAAATTGTGTATACAACTGATTCACCCCCACCCCCCTCAGTTCCTCAACTTGTTCAACAATTGGTATCAGAGCGGGTTATTTCAGAACTCATTTTAATCACTGGAAGTTTGGTCCTTTATGATGGATAAGAAATCTGAGTTTGGAAAACATGGATTACCTCTATTTGATGGACATAACTATGTCTTTTGGAGTATCGGGATGAAATTGTTTTTGCAAGCTCAAGGAGTAGATGTTTGGAAAGATGTGCTGAATGAATATAGTGTTCTAGCAACCATTCCAATAGATGTTGCAGGTAAGAAACTTTATGAAAGAAATTCCAAAGCTATGTATGCAATACTTGGAGGTTTAGCAAGGTCAGAATTTATTAAGGTTATGCACTGTGTGTCAGCAAAAGAATTATGGGACAAGATGAAAAATGTTTATGAAGGAGACACTAAGGTGAAGAATGATAAGTTACATTCATATAGGAGTCAATTTGAAAGTTTAAAAATGGAAGAATCTAAAGATATAGCAACTTGTTTCCTTTGTATTGATGAAGTAGTTAATACCATAAGAGGTCTAGGAGAAGAAGTTAAAAATGCCATTATTGTACAAAAGGTACTTAGATATCTACCTGTAAGATTTGATCCAAAAATATCTGCTTTAGAAGAAAGAACTGATCTTGCTACTTTAGAAATGGATGAACTACATGGGATACTAATAGCATATGAGATGAGGACCTCTGGTGAGAATTATGCTAGGAAAGAAGAAGCTTTCAAGGCAGCAAAGAAGGACAAGAAAAAGGTTGAATCAGAAACAAACAATTATGGGGATTCAGAAGAGGATATGGAAGAAGCTAATTTTGTCAAAAATCTGAAAAAGTGTACTGGAAAATATGAAGGTAAGATTCCTCTTAAATGTTTTGTTTGTGGTAGAATATGACATTTTGCTTCCAAGTGTCCTTTCAATAAGCATTCTATTGGTGAAGAAGAAAGCAATAGAAAGAGTAAAGATTACAAGAACAAGTATAAGAAGTCTTTTCAAAGAAACTCGTATAAAAAGAAAAGTCTATTAATTAAAGATGTTAGTGACTCTTCAGAATCAGATGAAAGTGATGTTAGCTCAGATATAAGACTTTTTATGGCTACATAAAATCAGAATTATAAATTTAATGAAGAAGAAGAAGGTGAAGTTGATTTGGAAGCTGAGCTTGTAAGTGTTTTGACTGAACTTAGAAAGGTAAGAAGACAATGTAAACATTTCAAAGAAGAAATTAAGAATCTTGAAAATGAGATACATAAATCTAACAAGTTGATAGAAAGCATTGAAACTATGATAATTGATTTAAATCTCAAAACAGAAGAAGCTAGAGTAACTGAGGAAGCACTAAACAATTTTCTTGTAGAAAAGGAAAAGGAAAATGATGGTCTGAAACTTGAAGTTGTTTCATTAAGAAAGAAGGCACAAGAAAATATCATGGATGATAGCTCAAGGATTTTGAAATAGATTATTAGTAATCAAAGACCAACAAATGACAAAACTAGAATTGGTTATAAATCCAAGGCTCCTAATGCAAGTACTAGCACAAGTTTTGAAAAAGCAGGTACAAGACATACAAATGTGAAAAACACTAGCAAGCAGATGGAATCAGTAAAGCAAGAAGAAAATCAAAATTCAACAGTACATAGAAGAAGCTATCACAGGTACTGGAACATGTTTGATAGCTATTATTTCTATTGTTACAAGTATGGACATAAAACTGCTTTTTGCAATGCCTTTTCAAGAAACATAATTGCACATAACAGTCATGACAAATCTAGGTTTGATTATGGAAGAAGGTGTTGTTGCAAGAGTTGGTTCTAGGCTGTAATAGAGCCAAGCCTGAGCACATTTTAAATGAAAAAATAAGTTATCACTCGAAACTTCACTTGGGTTGCATGCAAGTAAATTCCAAGATAACCTTGAACCACTTTGAATTGGAAGTTGCCCCTTCTGACCCGAGAGTGATCCAGGTGGATATCGGTGGCCACCCACCTTTTCCGACTGGCTCAAAACAATTTTCTGGCAATTTTGGAAATTTACTATTTTTAGCAGGTTTTAACTTCCAGGGCCATTTTGAGGGCCTAAATGAAGTTTTTTTGGATAGAGGTTCTCAATGATATCCAAAGGCATGATTGATCCCCCAAATGAATCTCCTTGACGATACCTTTCCAACGAGCTATCATACGCCTAAAACGGAGATCTTATGCAAAAGTTACGACCCCAGGAAGTTGATGTACTAACTTACCCAAACGGGGCCCACATGACTTTTGGCGCTTCATCTCCTAGGGTTAGGGTTTTCGGATGTCTAGGGTTTTGGGCATTCCTATTTATTGTAAAAAGGCCTTTAGAGCCTCATTCAAATCATCTTCTTGCGAATGCGAGTAACCGTCACATCTCTTCTCAGAGATAAGCTGCCACCATTCTAGCAAGTCTTTCACTCTGTATTTTTACAGTCTCTGTACATTTCTTTCATTAATAGAAATCATGTATTACTGTATCTTTGTGTTTATGGTTGCATATCTGATATATTTATGTTATATTATTGGATATACGCAATATCTCTGTGAATTTCTTTATTATATCTCCGCTCTCATTTCGTGTCGAAAATAATCCGGATTAGAGAGGGATCTCTCGATTATATGTCACGATAGGATATTCAATAAGATTAATAGTGGGCATATCAGTAGGTAACATAAAATTTTGGGTTTTTAGGGTTTGGGGTTAGACTGGGAAGATATTCCATTGGGCATGGATTCAAATGATCAATCCAATAATAAGATTGTTTCGGCAATGGAAATCCATGGAACAGAGGTGAGGTAGAAGTTGATTATAGAGAGAAGGATTTATAAAAGTATGGTGGTAGAATAAAGAGAAAACATATCAAAATGCAAGGAGCACCTAGCAATGAGTGAATTCCAAGCATAAATCAGTGGAACGAGATGGTTGGGACAGAACATATAGTAAAGTATGAATTATGTACCTTTAAATATCTGCAAGAAAAACTTATAACCAGTCTTGCAATAGAGCATCTAACAAATGGATGAATTCCATTACAAACACAGTTACAAATCGAAACAAAAATGGAAATAAAAGCACGTGAAATGATGTGAAAACGCAGCAATAAGACATTCTTTGCAACCAAAATCACATGAATCTCTGAGATAGAAAAACCATGCCTCTACACTGTATTAAAAAATGAAAACAAAAACCACGGCCCAAGAGTACTACTCCCTTGTTTTCTTCCTCCCCATCGCCCCCCCACTGTTATTCCCACATCCACTCTTTTTATCCTTTTTTCAATATCAGTTAGAGTTCTTTTGGCTAACTAAATTCCGTCAACATAATTTAGGATTAGGGTTGAGGTGGCATTCCATAATAAAAAATAATAACTTATTTCTATTTTTAAATAATGGCTTATGCTTATACGTCTCTGTTCTTCATAGTATACCATTTCGTTCCATGCAAATATTGAGGTGGTATTCCCAATAATCTATGGTATTTCATGACAAATTTGGGGAAAATGTTGAAGCACGAGACATGAGCCCTAATTTATCCCATCCTTAAACTCCATAGTCTGTCGGTTTAAATGGATTTAGAACTCTTGTGCTAGCTTCAAGTTGATACGAATAAATCAATTAGTTCACGATACTCTTTCTTCGATTCCACGTGTGAGTCATAACGTTTGGTGCAATATGACATTTGAACAATCGATTCAGTTTCTCCATCTTTAGCAAAACCTCATAGAAATTCGAAGTGGCTTCTGGTGATGTTCCAATTCTTTACACCAGCGTATGCAAGAACAGTACCAAACRTTCGTTTCCATAACTCCTCCAACTGTAAATTTTCTCTGCTGGCAGTGGTGTGACTAGGCTCGGAAAATTACTTCTTTGATGCGATCCTCATCATATATTCAATGAGTCATGATAAATTCATAGCCTGTAGTATGTTTTCAATGCTAACAAATTTCCAAATTCCAAACTTGGAACAAACTTACAGTAGAAAATATTCACATAATTGCCAATGCAATTATTCCTTTGAAAAACTACGATCACTTTAATTTCCGTCATAATCAAGCTCCGATGATGTATGCATAATTGATTCACCCATGCGATGGTAGTGGCAACAAGATGTGAATACTTTCAACCAACTATCCAACATCCAAATCCACCTATGTGAATGTTGTGTATGACTGGAGTCCTGATTTCGGGTTTTCGGGTTTCTGGGAAATGAAGAAGTGGTTATTTAAAACCCTACGTCGGCCAAAACCCCGAAATAGAGCCCGGATTTACATGTAATATCATTCTTTTTATTTATGGGCATGTGGCACACCTCTTTTGGGTCTCTTCGTGAGTATTTCCTCCATGCGACTTAACGCTCGGACGGTTGGTGCGTTTCTTTGATCCCCACGTGAAAACTTGTCCTTGGAGTCTTGTGTGCGTGTATTGTGACTTGGCATGTAGCTTTATGGTGGATAGTTGGAGATTGGGACGTGAAGGATAGTGGAATCAATGCAAAGGGATTGGCTTAAAATATATTTTTTCCAAACTTCAAAATAAAATATTAATTTTAAAATAATATATGTAAAGGGAAAAATTTATAGTTTGATTGTATAACTGACACTTTTCACAATGAAGGAATGTGAAGTAGGATAAAATGGGAGACCTTGGGAAACTTTTTAAATCTTTGAGATCTTGATGGTAGAAAAGTTTGGTGAAAATGGTGATATATTTAGAGTTTTTATTATGGCAGAAAGGTTGCGCCGAATGGCGCAAGGGATTAACGGTTACACAAGCTTACGCCAGGCGACAAGGTTCTGAAACAAAGTGGCATAACTAACATAAATTTTGGAGAAAGACACTGAGTTGAGAAATTTCCAACATTTGTTCCAACATAGGCTCCATCTAGGGATGGTGCTTTCTTGTAAAGTGCCAAGAACAGTAGACCACGTGCCTTCATCCATTGGGCAACCTACAATCGTCCTTATCAAACTCTGAACCCTATCACTTTACTTGAGCCTTTCCAAAACAAAAATTTCTTATCATTCATGGGTTATGGAGTCGTAATGCTTTAAAACCAAAACCAAAGTGAACTGGAAACATACTGAAAACCATTGTTGTACTCTAATGCTCAAATTCAAGCTTATTTATATACATAACCTACTCTGATTACTGAAAAATTCCCACTGAATAAAATGATACAAAAATGCCAATGAAGCCAATCCAATAACTGTCTGCTTATTTGAAATCTTCTCATGCCTTCTTTGAGCAATATGAAGAAGGAAACTGACAACTCCCATCTGACATGTTGTTGATCCTGAATGTTCAAACTTTTCCTTGATTCATGTGACAAAATATTCGTGACATAGCATACTTCTCCATTAAATGAATCTAAAAGGTCAACAAAAGGATCATGAAAAAATGCATGGTCCTGAGGTAAGTAATACATTTCCTCTAGGATTCTTTGTTCCGTATCATTGTGCTCAAAATCATCTGATCGGATATGCTCGTGAAGACGGCTCATGAATTCTGGCTGAAGACCATCCTTCCTCCATGAAAAACCTACAACAAATTGCTCCAAGGAAATGATCTTATAATCATCGGTGTACACATCATATCTGGGTACAACAGATAAATCTGAAGTGTTATCAATCAAAAAAATACTCGAGGTATCAATTGTGACCAACTCTGATCCTTTCTCTGGCATGCTTTCTATCTCATATTTATACTTCTCCACATCAAAATCTAAATCATTCTTGAACACCAAACATTCTTCAGGATTGTTAAACATGACATCCACATATTTTTCATGAAACAAAACAGAGTCTACAAGCTGATCTCCTGGCAGGGAATCATCATCATAAATAGGTTCACTGAATTCCTCTATAGTTTCATGGTTGTCATCATTTAAAATCAGATTTGCATTAATAATAGAATAATTTTCACTCACATATTCAGGACTGTGTGGATATTGCAGATCTATGTAAGCAAGGGTTGCAACATAATTGTTCAGGATCAGATCTATCTCTTCTTCTGTTAAAGGAGGAGGTGGTCTATGTAATTTTTGGATCAAGCAACTATTGTTTTCTTTCTCTTTTGTAAGTTGACCATGATGTTGAATATATTCTTCTTGAATATAATCACAAGAGCTATCATATCCTGCTTCTTTATCAACCAACTCTTCTTCATACTGATTATCTTCATCCACTTGAGAAATTTATGTTATTCCTTCCTCCTCTTTAAGAAGATTTGTTTGATCTTTTTGTCTTATGAATTTTATATTATAGCAATCTTCAAAAGGTATTTCCACTGAATAGATTCTTTTACAATGTTGATGAAAACATATGTGAAAATATTTCAATGAAGGAATACTGGAATGGGGTAAAGATTTATACCAGAGTCTAGCATCTCTTTCCAACGAAAACATAAACAGTTTCATGAGGACATCTTCATGATGTACATTTAATTCATCCATGAGCTTGTGGAATTCGAACAAGTGTTGAGCGGGATTGTCGTCCGCATATTCTCCAAATTTAGGAAGGACATATTCCCAAGTGTAAATGTCTATAATAGTGTTTGGAAAACCATAAACATTTGTAAATTCTAGAGAAGCGAACCTTGCAGCAATCCGGGCAGCGAATGAATTCGACATTTTGAGACCATTGGAGTCGCCAGTGAATCATGTAGAGTCTTCAAACCAAGGAGTCGCCAGGTGAATGATCGCAACCAATTGAATGCCTACCCCATGTTCACCATAAAGGAATAGATCTAAACTTTTTGTCGTATCCCAGGGAAGATAGCTTCGTTCCTCCGTCCCCGACAATGGCGCCAGAAAATGTTTTCGCAAGAGTTGGTTCTAGGCTGTAATAGAGCCAATACTTAGCACATTTTAAATGAAAAATTAAGTTATCACTCGAAACTTGACTTGGGTTGCATGCAAGTAAATTTCGAGATAACCTCGAACCACTTTGTATTGGAATCTGCCCCTTCCGACCTGAGAGGGATCTCTCGATTATATGTCACAATAGGATATTCAATAAGATTAATAGTGGGCAGATCTGTAGGTAACAGAAAGTTTTGGGTTTTTAGGGTTTGGGGTTGGACTGAGAAGATAGTCCATTGGGCATGGAGTCAAATGATCAAGCCAATAATAAGAGTGTTTCGGCAATGGAAATCCATAGAATAAAGGCGAGGTAGAAGCTGATTACAAAGAGAAGGATTTATAAAAGTATGGCGGCAGAATAAAGAGAAAACATATCAAAATGCAAGGAGCACTTAGCAATGAGTGAATTCCAAGCATAAATCAGTGGAAAGAGATGGTTGGGACAGAGCATCTAGTAAAGTATGAATTATGTACCTTTAAATCTTTGCAAGAAAAACTTATAACCAGTCCTGCAATAGAGCATCTAACAAACGGATGAATTTCATTACAAACACAGTTACAAATCGGAAGAAAAATGGAAATAAAACCACGTGAAATGATGTGAAAATGCAACAATAAGATATTCTCTGAAAACAAAATAACAAGAATCTCTGAGATAGAAAAACCATGCCTCTGCACTGTATTAAAAAATGAAAACAAAAGCCACATCCCATGAGTACTACTCCCATGTTTTCTTCCTCCCTGTCGCCCCCCACTGTTATTCCCACATCCACTCTTTTTATCCTTTTTTCAATATCAGTTAGGGTTCTTTTGGCTAACTGAATTTCGCCAACATAATTTAGGATTAGGGTTGAGGTGGAATTCCATAATAAAAAATAATAACTTGTTTCTATTTTTAAATAATGGCTTATGCTTATCCGTCTCTGTTCTTCATAGTATACCATTTCGTTCCATGCAAATATTGAGATGGTATGCCCAATAATCTATGGTATTTCATGACAACTTTATGGAAAATGTTGAATCATGAGACATGAGCCCTAATTTATCTCATCTTTAAACTCCATAGTCTGTCAATTTAAATGGATTTATATCTCTTGTGCTAGCTTCAAGTATATACGAATAAATCAATTAGTTCACGATACTATTTCTCTGATTCCACATGTGAGTCATAACGTTTGGTGCAAGATGACATTTGAACAACCGATTCAGTTTCTCCATATTTAGTAGAACCTCATAGAAATTCGAAGTGCCTTCTAGTGATGTTCCAAATATTTACACCAGTGTATGCAAGAACAATACCAAACGTTTGTTTCAATAACTCCTCCAACTGCAATTTTTCTCTACTGGTAGTGGTGTGACTAGGCTTAGAAAATTACTTCTATGATGCGATGCTCATCATATATTCAATGATTCATGATAAAGTCGTAGCCTGTAGTATGTTTTCAATGCTAACAAATTTCCAAATTCCAAACTTGGAACAAACTTATAGTAGAAAATATTCACATAATTGCCAATGCAATTATTCCTTCGAAAACTACGACCACTTTAATTTTCGTCATAATCAAGCTCCGATGATGTATGTATAATTGAGTCACCCATGCAATGGTAGTGGCAACAAGATGTGAAGACTTTTAACCAACTATCCAGTGTCCAAATCCACCTTTGCGAATGCTATGTATGACTAGAGTCCTGATTTCGGGCTTTTGGGTTTCGGGGAAATAGAGAAGTGGTTATTTAAAACCCTATGTCGGCCAAAACCCCGAAATAGAGATCATATTTACATGTAATACCATTCTTGTGATTGCTAGGCATGTGGCACACCTCTTCCAGGTCTCTTCATGAGTCTTTCCTCCATGCGACTTAACGCTCGGACAGTTGGTGTGTTTCTTTGATCCCCACCTGAAAACCTCTCCTTGGAGTCTTGTGTGCGTGTCTTGTGACTTGGCATGTAGCATTATGGTGGATAGTTGGAGATCGGGGTGTGAAGGATAGTGGAATCAATGCAAAGGGCTTGGCTTAAAATATATTTTTTCCAAACTTCAAAATAAAATATTAATTTTAAAATTATATAAAATAATTTTAAAATAATATATGGAAAGGGAAAAATTTATAGTTTGATTGTATAACTAACACTTTTCACAATGAAGGAATACGAAGTAGGAAAAAATGGGATACCTTGGGAAAAAATTTTAAACTTCGAGATCTTGACGGTAGAAAAGTTCGGCGAAAATGGCAATAGATTTAGAGTTTTTATTGTGGCAGAAAGGTTGCGCCGAATGGCACAAGGGCTTAATGGTTACACAAGCTTATGTTAGGCGACAAGGTTCTGAAATGAAGTGGCGTAACTAACATAAATTTTGGAGAAAGACACTGAATTGAGAAATTTCCAACATTTGTTCCAACAAAAGGCATGATAGAACCATTCAAAACAGTGTGAACAATTCCTATAACATATTTGATGTTTTAAGGTTTGAGGGTGAATGTCATAGGTGTAATAATTTTGGACATGTGTCAAGAAACTGTCCAATGAACTTTCCGAAATCTGTTGAACGTAATTACGCTAATCTGAAAGCTAGATGGTGGAAAAAGAAAAGTGACCATTTAGAATATGAAAAATGCACTCTAGCTTTATAGGTTGATCATAAAATAAAATGATGTGTGAATAGTGAATGTTCAAAACATATGACAGGAAGAAAACAAAATTTGGTTACATTGGATGAAGGAAAAGAAGGTACAGTTACTTTTGGTAATGAACAATCAGCTAGGATAATTGGAAGAGGTACTATGTGTCTAAATAACAAAAATATTATGGCTGAAAATGTTTCACTGGTTGAGGATATGGAACACAATTTTTTGAGTGTAAGTCAAACTTATGATAAAGGGAATTATATGATTTTTTATTCCAAAAAATTGTCAAATCAGAGATGTCAAAACAAATAGGTTAGTTGGAACAGCTACAAGAACACCGAACAACATTTACATACTAGATGAGAAAAAGGAAAATTATTATCTTGGGAATGAAGATGAAAGTTGGTTGTGGCACAAAAGGCTTGGGCATATTAACTTTAAAAATATGATTTGGTTAAACAAAAGGGAAGCTATAAGAGATTTACCTGTCATGAAGAATCTTACCAATTCTATTTGCAAACAATGTCAACATGGTAAACAAACTAGAGTTAGGTTTAAGACCAAAGAACACTCTACAAAAAAACCTTTGGAAATAGTACATGATGATGTTTGTGGACCTATGAGGACAACATGATTAAATGGTGAAAGATATTTTATGTTATTTGTGGATGAATTTACTTGGATGACTTGGATGTTTCTGTTGAAAAAGAAGTCTTAAACATTCAATTGTTTTCAAATTTTCAAAGAATTGACTGAAAATTAAATTGACATGAAAATTAAATGCTTAAGATCAAACAATGGGGGAGAGTTTGTTTCTAAAGAATTCAATAATTATTGTGATGATAATGGTATCAAAAGACATTTTTATGTTACCGAACACCTCAACAAAATGGTGTTGTTGAAAGGAAAAATAGGATTGTTATGGACATGGCAAGAACAATGCTAAATGAATCTAAACTGAGTAACATACTTTGGCCTCAAGTTGTCCATACTGTTGTTCATATTCTAAATAGCAGATTGTTGAGAAATAACTATGACAAAACACCTTATCAGTTATGGAAAGGTAGGCCAGAAGTGTAAAACACTTTAGAATCTTTGGTAGTAAGTTTTACATAAAGAAAGTTGATAAAAATATGGGAAAGTTGGATTCTAGAACTGATGAAGGTATTTTAGTTGGATATTCATGCTCAAGAAAAGCTTATACGTGCTACAATTTCAGATTGAAGAAAGTTGTTGAAGCCATAGATGTTAAATTTGATGAATCTTCATTTTTAAGATCCAAAATTGAACAGAAAGATCATCAGAGATATGAAATATATGACAAACTGAAAATGGAAGAAGAATCAAGTGATATAGAGGAAACTAAATCAGCTAACAATGAAAATCCAATTCTTACTTTGGTGCAGGGGTCAACTCCATCTAAGACTCCAAAAAAAAGGGTACAAATAAATCATCATGAAGAGCAAATCATTGGTGATATAAATGAGGGTGTTGAAACTAGAAGCAAAAGGCAAAAATATAGTTCAAATCATGAACATGTTTCATTACTCTCACTGTTTGAACCCAAGAATGTTGAAGAAGCAATCAATGATGAATAATGGATGAAAGCAATGAAAGAAGAGATTAGTCAAATAGAAAATAATGAGACATGGGAATTGGTTCCTAGACCTATAAATAAGAATGTTATTGGGGCTAAATGGGTCTTCAAAAATAAGTTGGGTGAAGCAGGTAACGTGACTAGAAATAAAGCTAGACTGGTTTGTAAAGGGTATGCACAGGTAGAAGGCATAGATTATGGAGAAAATTTTTCTCATGTTGCAAGAATCGAATCCATTAGGCTAATTTTGGCTTATCCTAGTTCCAAGCACATCAAAGTTTATCAAATGGATGTAAAATCTGCATTTTTAAATGGTGAATTAGAGAAAGAAGTATACATGGAACAACCAGATGGGTTTTAGGTGCAAGAAGTAGAAAATCATGTTTACAGGTTGAAAAAGGCTTTGTATGGGCTAAAGCAAGCTCCAAGAGCTTGATATTCTAGACTTGATAAATACTTAAAGCATCAAGGATACAGAAAAGGCAACACTGACAGTAATCTTTATATTAAAGAAGAACAAGATAGCTTGGTCATTGTTGAGATTTATGTAGTTGATATTATTTTTGGGAGTGATAATGATAAACTTAGCCAACATTTTGATGAAAGTATGCAGAATGAGTTTGAGATGTCCATGCTTGGTGAAATGAAATTTTTCTTAGGTCTTCAAATCACTTAATATGATGAAGGTATTTTCATTTCTCAAACTAAATATATCAATGAAATGATAAAGAAAATTCAAATGAAGGATTGTAAACTAGTTGGCACTCCCATGGTTACTGGATGTAAGTTAAGTCAAAATGATGATTCTGAAAATGTTGAGAAGACAATGTACAAATGTATGATTGGCAGTCTTTTATATGTTACAGCTACAATGCCCAATGTTATGCATGTAGCTTGTCAAGTTGCTAGGTTCCAGGCCTCTCCTAAATCTTCTCATTTACTTGCAGTCAAAAGGATCCTCAGATATCTTAAGGGCACAAAAAAGTATGGGATATGGTATCCTAAGGGTAATCAAATTGATTTATATGATTTCAGTGATGCTAATTGGGCAGGTTGTGTTGATGACAGGAAGAGTACTAGTGGAACAACATTCTATCTTGGAGGATGTCTAGTGAGTTGGTCTAGCAAGAAACAATCAACAATTTCCCTTTCCACTGCTGAGGAAGAATACATTACAGCTGCAAATCGTTGCACTCGGGTTCTCTGGATGAAACAAATGTTATCAGAAATACACATTCATTATGATGCTCCCATTCCTATTTTCTGTGACAACACCAGTGCCATTAGCATCTCTAAAAACCTAGTTATGCATTCCAAAACGAAACATATTCCTATTAAATTTCATTTTATCTGAGACTAGGTTTTAAGTAATATCATTAAGTTGGAGTATGTTGGTACGAAAGATCAGATTGTTGATATCTTTACTAAGCCCTTACCTAAAATGCAATTTGAAATTCTCAGGGATCAATTGGGGGTTTGCCTTCTGTAATTATCTTTCTCTTTCCTTATACTCGGGATTGTAGGTTTCCATGGTGCATCTTTTAGCTCTGTTATTAGAATTTTGGCCCCTCTAAAATACTTTTTCCTGGTTGGTTACAGTTTGCATAGATTCATGTATTTTTTATAGGGGGAGTTGATGTTGTTTCAGCTATTGTACGGGTGATCTTTTCTTGGTATTTCTTGGTATTTCTTGGTATTTCTGACAGGAGGAGTATGATTGATCCTTTTCCATCGATGAAAAAAGGGGGAGAAGAGGTTTAATTTTTCCATCAATGTCAAAGGGGGAGTTTGTTGGCCAGATTGCACATAGTGAATGGGCATTATTTCCATTGATGTCAAACTTCTCATTATTGCATTTATGAGTAAGAGTTTGATTTGCATTAGTTGGACTAGCAACTCAATTAACCAAATGAACAGGTGATCAAAGGCTTAGTTAAAGAGGCAAGGGAAAGTGCACTATAAGTTATATCACCAAAGCTCATATGTTAAGGAAGTTTTCCAGATAAGTAAGACAAAAGTTAACGTTGACAGTTATAACAACTAATGAAAACACTTCATGATGAACTTTCTGATCTTGGTAAGAGAAAGATAAACACAGAGAGAACAAAGTGTGTTCAAGAACTCGGTGATGGGTTTTTAAGAGAAAAACGCAGAGGTTCATTCACATTTTTTCTTGGAAGTCTGTTTCTTATTTTTCGAAGAGAAAAACACAGAGGTTCATTCACGTTTTTTCATGGAACTCAGTTTCTCATTTGCCGAAGAGAAAAATGCAGAGGTTCATTCACATTTTTTCTTGGAACTCTGTTGCTCATTTTCCGAAGAGAAAAACACAGAGGTTCATTCACGTATTTTCCTGGAACTCTGTTGCTCATTTGCCGAAGAAAAACACAAAGGTTCATTCACGTTTTTCCTGGAAATCTATTGATCATTTGCTGGAAGGAAAACGCAGGGATAAATGTGTTATAGATCTAGAATAAAAGTATGAAATGCTTGATTGAATAAACAATTACATCTAAGGTATGTGCATTAAATAATTAAAGGTTGTCTTTGTAACTCAAATATACATTGAGGTCATTATTTATTGCAATGAAGTTATCTAGAGATTTGATTTCCACGTTTCTAACATAGTAAACATGAACAGATTGAGCTAATCAGTTTTGTCATTGACAGAGTGTGAACATAGTTGCATTTGAGTGAGATGTGTGTTGGTTGAAAACAATAACAGGTTTGGCAAAGACGGAATTGATGGTTACAAGTTTGTTTTCACAGAAAGAAATTAACAAAATGATATTGACAGTTTAAGAAGAGTGTTTGAAACAGGTTGAAGACAATACTAAAGGGAGGAAGGGAGGAGCTAGAGAGACTAACCATCTCATTTCAAGTTGAATCTTGCATTCAGGCAGTAGAAGTTGTATTTCAGTAGGTGTTGAAGATAAAGAGGTAGTAGCCTCATCTGAGTAGTTGCTCAGACAAAATTTGATGTAACTGAAGTAGCTTGCTTGCTTTACATCCACAAGAAGAAGAAGAGGTTTTCCCCTTTATGGGTTTCCTCATAAATGTTTTGTGTCTCTGTCCATTTCATGTGATTGATGTTTACTAATTCATTTTCACTAAGACAAAATATTTAATAGGTTTTAAGCTGCATTAAAGAAGTAATCTGTGTTAAAGAGATAAAAGTGAAAATTGTATATACAACTGATTCACCCCCCCCCCCTCTTAGTTTCTCAACTTGTACAATAGCTCTCCACATCCCTAACATTGCAAGGATCCTTTCCTGGGCTCCTCTATTCTTTCCCTTTCCTTATCTACCGGTTTATTCCTAATTTGAGACAGAAATTTTTGTTGGTGTACACTCCTGCTTGGCTGACCCTTATGTGCATCATTTCCAAAATTTTTGTGAGGAAAATACTTGAACCCTTTCTTTTGGAAATTCTAGCCTACAAATCGTGAGGGAATTAAAGGTGGAATTATCGTGAGGTTACATGAATGAAGACATGAAGTGATGATTTTAAAAGGAACCATCAAAGGCATTGATGATGGAGAGGTGATATTATCAATATTTTGGAAAGGAACCATTGAAAGCACTAATATTAATTCTAAGGTGACATTAGTGAGGGAATGTGCCATTGATTCAAGAAAGGCACCGTTGAAGGCATGAGGTGAATATGTTAGCATGGGGATGGCAAAGGAACATAAGGAAACAACGTTAATTAAGAACCATCGAAGGTAGGAGGAGAGCATTAAGAGGAAGGAAATTTCATGGAAATGAAGGTGACCTTATAGCTATAGGCTACAGGATGAAACTGCCAAAGATAACCTCTTAGGGAAGATAGCAAGGGAGTGGTGACTAGTCTCAACTAAGGAATTCCATATTTAATTCATCCATACTCAAGACAATGAACTAAATGGAGACAATCAAAGATGAACGGATTGAGGAAATAGGTGGTCAATAAGAGAAAATATAAGACAAGGAAGAGAGGAAAACCTTTCCCTAGGCATATTAAGGATAAGGTAAAGAAGAGACGTGAATAATAAAGGTATGATAGGATATGATTAGGGGACTAGAAAAATGGAAGGGGGGAAGAAAACAAGGAGAGTAGGTGTTGCTCTAAGAATATCAAGGTGATAATGGAGGAGAAAGAGATGGGTAAGACTACCTAGAAAGAACCATCAAATGGACATGTAGTAGGATTGATTTCCCTATGAATAAGGATAGGAATTCTATCCTAAGGGATCTTGGATGAAAACGATAAAGAAGGGATATATTCCATGGGTGAAGGAAGAGTGGAAGGAGGAAGTATTTATTGTAAAGTAAGAGGTTCCAACATAGGAAAAATACAAGGAAGAATGTCACTTGGTCATTGAGGGATTGTGTGAGGATTTAGCACTGCTAGAGACTTAACACCCAAACCATACCAAGAAGAGATAAGAAGGAGGATCCGAGAGAAGAATTGGGTCACATATCAATGAAGGGGTATCATTAATGTCCAAATGGGATATGGGATCTATGACTAGGTTATTTATGAACCAATAATTAGTATTAAGGTATAACCAATGTCAAGGGATGTTTCAGGATTAATCCGTAAGTGCAGACACAAACCAATATCCCTATATCAACCTGGATCTAGAACAAAATAGGACAGAATAATACACTTTCCCTAGATTTAGCCTATTGAATGAACGAAGAGACAAGGATCATGGACATACCTTATGAACGCTTTCCTTAGGTCTCTGTTGTTCCAAGCTTCGCTCCAATGCTCTTGTGTCATTCAGATCACAACAGTACAAACCAATCTAAGTGAAAGCATATCAATATATTCAACAGCTAATCTATACATATGATCAAGGAGTTATGTAATAAAGTGACATCATCTTTATGGGAAAGGGACATATTACTGTATTGAATTAATTGAAAGTGAAACTTACAACCTAAGCCTTGATGTTGTAGATCTCCTTTCGATGGATCCTAGCTCTGACACACACACTTGCTCATGCATGAAGAAAATCAACCACTTTTGATGACCTTGCTGATGTCTCTAGCTGTTGTAGCATCAGTCCTTCATACAGGCTTTCAATAATTCTTCAATCAATCTCTTGCTAGTTTTCTTCTAACCTTTTCCATAAGAATTCCCCTCAATATATAGGAGAAAATAGATTATTTACTTGGATAGGAATGATCCCAAGATATCTGGAATTCCAGCACCTGAACAACCATTCGAAGCCAACTCATGCTTCTAGAAGATTCCCTTCTAGAAGGTTTGAGATTTTATCCTTTTTCCCTCCTTTAGATGATGTTCACATCCTGACAGTTAGGTACAGTTCGAACCCCTCGCACTCTAGCTTAATGCAGCCTGCGAGAATCAGGCATTCTCGCAGGCAGATATACAGGTAGCCTGCGAACATCCCTTAAAAGCATGATTTTTGGAAGAAGGCAAATGTAACTTTTCTCAGGAAAGTGTTCTTAGTGAAGAGCTTGATTTTCCATCATCATAACATCATCACGATGACCAAAATTGTGCATAAAAGAATGCCCCCCAAAGTCTGAGAGTGGAAACAGTGACAGTCGATAGACTTTGTAAGCTGCATGTGTGTGTCAAGAACCAAGAGCACATCTAATCGAAAACCTGCAAACATCCAAGAATCGGCAGAATATCATGTATATCAACACTAAGGTAGGCATTCCCATACTCAGATCATAGACTGATGACATCATAAACAAAGGTCATGGCCACCAATCATACACTATGGATCCATGCTGTCAAAATATAGCATAGCCACCTGAATACACTGTGGATCTATGCCACAAATTTTCAATCAAGACAACATAGCCACGAAACATACACAGTGGATCTATGCGTCGCAAATTATACCTACTCCATCACAACCTGGATCATAAAGATAATATCCAGGGTCTTCAATCTCATTTCCCAAAGTATGAATCTAACCATGTGATTACATGTGTTGAAGTCGAACATGGTAGAAACCACTTGATTACCGGTCATTGATGTAACCGTTAACAAGTGCGAGGGAAATCACCATGATGTCAATGACTCCCAAGGTACTAAAGTACAATCCATCGACTGTGAATAAGTGAGTTGATGTCAAACATCCGACGGATTCTTTCAATCAGGGGTCAATGATGTAAACCCACTGTCGAAAGCGAGGAAACTTGCCATTGAGGCATGCAAGCTCCAAGGTACCGAATAATATCTAAGTCTTGAATCCGGATAATGTGTTGAAGTCGACGGAACAAAACTCATCACAGGAGGGCCTTGATGTATCCCCCATCAATGACATGAAATAAGTAATAGAGTTTGAAGGTGAAACAGAACATGTAGCGATTGGACTTTGGACACAGGGAAGGCCGACACGGAGAGAACGGATAACTGCAGATGGCCGACTCAATAAAGGTGGACTTATCTTGAACATATGAATGACACGACCAATGATTTGGCAGCATTGAATCAAAAATGACACATGGAAGGACCTTGATATCAAATCGAATGAGAGACAAATGAATTACCCAAACCAACTTCAGATGATGAGTAGGGGGTGTCATGTTCAAGAGCGACACTTACTGCCAATTAATACAAAGACGAAACATATCCCTTTCATAAATTTTCCCCCACCATTTCTGGCAAGTACCTCTTTATTTTTATGAAGGCTTGAAGAGGATCACATATGCTTGTTGATATAAGCTCATCCTTTGGACGAGTCCCTCGGAGTATTTTTAACGAACCCTAGGAAGGAGTGGTTCGGTCCCATTACGGGTCTGTCAATGTGTGTTTAACGAGTCCAGAGATAGCAAACTCGAAGGTTTTTCAAGATTAGAGAGTTTGGAAAAACACTTAAAAAGAGAACTCTCTCAGTTCCTTTTTCGTACAGTAGTCCAACGAGACCGAAAAAGGGTTAAACTATCGCTCGAAGGACGCATACTTCAAACACTTTATCGAGTGTGAAAACAATAAGGTCGCTCGGCAATCTTTTCTTGTTTAGAGAGTCTGAAAAGAGCTTAAAGATAACTCCAAGGGGGTTCCTTTTTCGTATAACCACAATGAGCCCGAAAAAGAGATAAAACGATGCTTGATCATGTTCTTATGTTTTTCACAAGCGCAAGAATGGACAAAAGGCGCTCGAGGTTTTATGTCAAAACCATAGAAAACAATCAAAATCACACCACACCATAAAAGTTTTGTCCATAATCATCCATATTTTTTACCTGCAAGTCATTTCACTCATTTCCATATTAGTAATTAGGGTTAAATAATGAATAAACATAAAAAACCCACTTTTGACATAGTAAAAAGTAATTAAAAAGAATCCATAACAAATTTTACCATATCATTTTACCCTTTTACCATTTGAGTTCAAAAAAACCCTCATTTTACCCTCTGCCTTCAGTGTTGATTTCTCGGAGCTACAGGCGATCATTTCACGAGTCGTCAGTAGCATCTTGGTAAGCTCTCCATCCCTTATCTTTTCATGGTTTAAAAATTCAATTTCATTGGTTAAAAGTTCAGTTTTAAGTTGGTTTTTCAAACCCTATGCGCGTGGAGGCATTCTCGCAGGTGGCCCATATGGGACCTACAAGAATGACTCATTCTCGCAGGTGGGCCTTAAGGCGCCTGCGAGAAGTTCGCACTGCGCATAGTAGGCCACCTGTGAACAGCGCAGAATCCAAACAAATTTGTAACGTTTAGCCAATAGAAAATTTTTATTTCATGAATAAGATCATTAACCATATTTGTATGTGTCTTATGCAGGTTATTAGCCACCATCATGGTGTTAGAGTGGCAGGAACGAGAGCATGAGGAGGAAAATACCAATGCCGAAAACCATCCTCCCACCATAGCTGCACTAAGAGAATGTGGTCTCTTAAAATATTTCCGTATCCCGGGCATGAGAGCCCAAGTTCGATTACTGGAGTACCTAGTCCGAATGTGGGATCCGGACCGGCAAGTCTTCATCATGGGAGCTCATACATTGACTATTGAAATTGAGGACATCTATTTCTTGACCAGATTATCTAGGCGAGGGTCCTATGTCAGTTTGAACGGCAGCAAAGCAGGGGGTTTAACAATGAGTGAGTATTGCAACCAGTACTGCGTACCTGAGGCCGAAAGAAAGAAAGGGAAAGTGGCAATCTGGGGAGTAACTGATATAACTCTCCGCACTATTATCTTTACCATTGCTTGGATGGCTGGAAGTGCCGCTCCACATATGGCTTTGCAAATCTATTTCCAGTACGCCATCGAGTGTACTGAGCCCCGGGTATTTAACTGGGCTGACGCAGTTTTACGCAATATCAAAAAACAGTTGACTAAGTGCAGGCATGGAAATCTGAAGCAGTTTGGATATGGATCCTTGTTAGTGTCCTTCTTCCTAGAGAGGATCCTTGTGCTTCGTCTACAGGCCGAGTGGAATCTTCTGGGTCCCAGAGATCGAAGGATGTTGCGGTGGTGTCAGCTCATGGCCCGACATGTGGCAGGACCTATCATCAAATATGACGATGTTTTCTTTGACTGGTTGCAGAACCAGATGCTGATGGTGGACGACTACGCATATTCCAAGATGGATTTCAGAGGAGATCCAGATTTGGCACTACCTGAGGATGCACAGTGGGGAGACCTCGGTAAGAAGTACACAAAAAAAATTTTGAGTTTTTAAATGTTTTTGAATTTTTAATCATATTTAAATGTTTTTGTTTTATAGATTTACACGAAGACTAACACCAAATACTTGTTGATAACACAGACATTGGACCATATAGACCTGCTGACAGTTCTTCTATCCAGCGACGAGGAGAGGCAGCAGTAGCAGTTCCACAGTACGTCGAGGATTATTTGACAGTGGAGCAGAATTTAGAGGGTCTGATGGCAGACGTTCCAGATATGACTCTGGAAGAGTTTCCCCGACGCGATCAGCGTCACACTGTGGGGGTTTCCGCATCTATGGGTCGACTGCTCCGCATAATTGCTAGGACATTAGTGTGCTATCGTGAACATCATCCGTGATGTCATTATGTAGAAGCTATGAGCTTCAATTTTTGATATTTTGGTCTTCGGACAAACATTTTGTAAAAACATACTTTTTTGATCGTTATATATATATACACGAATTCTACCGGCTTACTTTACATTGTGTACATTTTAATGTGTTTGATTTATAAATGATTTAAATGCCTGTCCAATACATAATTAGCTAAAGCATCTGTTAATGTATTAAGACGTCTAGGAATGTGTTGATATTCAATGTGATCAAAATACCATTCCAAGAGGCGAATCCGCAAATATACCCTTAATAAAGTAGGACTTCGAATAGAATATACATTACTGAGTTGTAGTACTACAAGCTGCGAGTCAAGTAGTACAACCAAATGACGAATTCCAAGAGAGATAGCATCAACCGATAATTCAACAACGGCGCTATACGCTGCGATGTTGTTGGTTGCTCGACCAAGACATATACCTCGTAGAGATATGAGTTCATTTGTCGGGGCATAGATTGCCCATGAAACGGAAGCTAGGTTCCGAGTACTACGGCTAGCTCCATCAGCGAAGCCAATATAAGGTAGCGAATACTCCGACATCTGGCAATCAAACACAACATCACGTAAGGGCAGAGACCAGATAACATCAAAAGCAAAACTAAAGTAACACACACATGCAGTATGATACATAAAATACAAGTACTCATGCACAAATAACTTATGCATAGTACTTCTTTAAGTACAACCCATTCCTAGGTTCACTCAAAGGTACACCATCATAATCAACTAGCTCATACGCTCCTTTTTCCAAAACTTTGCTAACAATGTAAGGACCACACCACATTGGTTCGAATTTCCCAACTCCTAGGACATCATTATCTTGTTCATACAGAAGAACAANCTTATGCATAGTACTTCTTTAAGTACAACCCATTCCTAGGTTCACTCAAAGGTACACCATCATAATCAACTAGCTCATACGCTCCTTTTTCCAAAACTTTGCTAACAATGTAAGGACCACGCCACATTGGTTCGAATTTCCCAACTCCTAGGACATCATTATCTTGTTCATACAGAAGAACAAGATCACCTTCATAGAAAACACGAGGCTTGACATGTTTGTCATACTGTGCCTTGACGCGTTTCTTTTGGGCTTCTATTACTAAAGTGGCATCACGTCGGGTCTCGTCTAAATGAATCAAATACAACAGACGTTCCTCTTCAGCAGAAGTATTAGGTAAGAGTTCGACAGCTAGCTTCAGAGACGGTATCTCACATTCTATTGGCAGAATGGCTTCCATGCCATAGACTAATCGAAAGGGCGTAAATCCCATAGAAGATTTAACAGATGTCCGATATGCCCACAATGCCGAAAAAAACATCATGTGCCAGTTGGTTTTATGTATTCCTATCATCCATCGAATCATAGTTATAAGAACCTTATTGATTGCTTCGACCTGGCCATTAGCCTGCGGATAATAGGGTGTTGAGCTATCATGACGAAGACCCAACTTCTCTGTAAGTTCAGACATCATATAATTCCTAAAATGACTACCGTGATCGGTAACGATAGCCTAAGGAATGCCATAACGAGTTATGACATGGTTGAAAAGAAATAACGCTGCAGTCTTCCCAGTATTATCGAATGTTGGCATCGCCTCATCCCACTTTGTAAAATAATCAACAGCTACAATAATGTAACCATGCCCCCCGGCCGAGTGAGGGTGACATGTCATGAAATCAATGCCCCATTTAGAAAAAGGACCTACTGAGACTACAGGATGAAGGGGAGCAGGATGCGACCGAATCCTCTGTTGATAGGTCTGGCAGGCATGACACTTCTGAACAGCAGTAATGCAGTCATTAAACAAAGAAGGCCAAAAGTATCCTGCATGTAAGATCTTTTGGGCAGTAGCATACCCAGACATATGACCACCACATGCTCTTGAATGGCAGTCATTCAAAGCTTTCTCAGCTTCTTTAAAAGTCAAACAACATCGAAAGACAGAGTCAATGCCTTGACGGTAAAGAGTATCGTCGAGGATAATGCACTGGCGAGCCTGATACCCGACGTCGTTCATTACTGGACAAAGCAGGCCAGAAAGTTTGAGTTTGGAGATATATAATGATATATCTGTACCAAATATCATCAGTACTGATAAGGAAAAGTGATTCGTTAGGTAACGAATCAACTGCTACATTTTCCGTGGCAGAGTGGGGGAAATCACAAATTAACTCAGCAAAAACTAAGGATTTCTTCGACGTGGCGCGATCGAATTCCAAGTCGAACTCCTGGAGAATGAAAATCCACTTGGAGTACTTTCCCCCCAGCAATTGACGTGTCTATATATGTTGCATGGGGTTACAATGTGAAATCACTGTAGTTTTTCTGGAGAGAATATAATGACAAAAACGTTGAACTGCTTGAATAGCAGCCAAAGCCAGTTTCTCAACATGTTGGTACTTGATTTTTGTTGAAGCAAGACTTCAACTCAAGTAATATATAACATGTTCATCATGCGCATCATCCTCTTGAACGAGGACCATGCTGATAGTATACTCGGAAGCGGCAAGATAAAGAAAGTAATCCCGACTATAATCAGGAGGGAAAAGAAGTGGAGCCTTCGTTAGGGACATCTTCAAAGCTTCAAAAGTGTTGTTGGAAACTTTATCCCATACAAACTCTGAACCTTTCTTTAGAATATGTGTAAAACCCCGAGTAATTTCGGCGTAATTAGGTATGAAACGACGAAGAAAGTTTGCTTTCCCCTGCAAACTTTGTAACTGGCACAGTGAAGAAGGAGGGGGAAGATTGAGAATCGCCTCAACCTTAATAGGATCCACCTGGATCCCCTGACATGAAACAATGAAACCGAGAAGACGGCCGGACTCTACGCAAAAGATGCATTTATGAGGATTTAGATGAATGCGATAGAACCGGCAACGAACGAAAATTGCTCAGAGATGATTGGGGTGATCAACTCGGCATAAAGAATGAGTCGGAAAATCGTCCAAATAAGGTTGAACGATATGATTTATATCGTGAAACGCATAAGACATAGCACGTTGGAACATCGCGCCCACGTTCTTAAGACTGAATGGAAGTTTTCTATAGGCTAAAGTACCCCAAGGACAAATAAAAGCAGTTTTATGTTGGTCCTCAGGAGCGATGTTAATCTGATTATAGCCGAAAAATCCATCCATGAGAGAAAAGATTTCACTGCCAGCACAGTCATCGACGATCTGGTCGACGAAAGGGGTTGAAAAGTTGTCCTTCGAACATGCTTTGTTAATATCCCGATAATTGACGCAAACACATATACTACCACCTTTCTTATCAATCGGTATGGGGTTGGAAACCCATTCTGTCAAAGCCACAGGATAAATAAAACCGGCTTTAAGAAGTTTTTCAACTTCGAGTTTGATAGTTGCCGCTTTCCGTGGATGGACAGGACGGAGACACTGTCGGACTGGTTTAGCTAAGGGGTAAGTCTTAATCTCATGCACGACAATAGAAGGGTCGATACCTGGCATCTCTTCGTAACTCCAGGCAAAGATATCACGAAATTCTTTAAACAGGGAAGTATAAGTGACGATTTCCTCTAGAGAACACGAAGCTCCAATGTGAACATTTTCAACTATCCCAGGTTTAACTGAAATATCAATGGGAATCGTAGGAGAAATATTACTGAGGTTCCCTTCTGCAAACACATCATGTGTAGATCCAGGAACAGTCGATATGACAACAACGGTCGACGGGCTCGAAATCCGCTGGTAATTCTCGAGAGTGTGTTGTTCCAGAAACAGTATGGAGTGATGATGCCCATCGTCCCAAGGTGTATCGGCCATGACAAACATGATCATCTCGTCAGTGGGAAAGATGACACGGAAAGGATCAGGAGACAACTCGTCAGGAGAAGGTGCAGAAAGGGTTGCCGATTGAATGTCTTGATAAGCAGACTCAACCGGACTTAACGGCATGACGTCGCCGAAACGAGCATGATCTCCTAGATCAGGGGCTATCCAAGGGTCAAAAGACACAGGAAACTCATGAGGTAGAGTGGAGATCATATTAATCGAAGCAACTGACGAGCGTGGAATATTGGGTGGTGGTGGAATGGGGAAAGTGCCCATTAACAAAGAGTCTTTTAAAAGACCGACACCAACATTCTCGTAACCCAGTGGGGTCTTAGCTATAAACGGCATGTTGCCAGTGTGAGTATCAGAATTAAAGAAGGCAAGTTGATCAACTGTAACAACTTTTCCCTGGTGAGGAAATCGCATGACACGGAAAAGTGTTGACACAATAGCGCGCATAGAATCTACCCAGCTACGACCAAGAAGAAGATTATAATCTAAGGGAGCATCGAAAACTTCCACTTCAACTTGGACGGTCTTACCTTTGAGAGTGACAGGCAACGATGAAAGAATGTCGTAAGGCTTAAAACCAAAGCCATTAAAGGATTTCAAAGTATTTTTTGATTCCGTTAAAGGAGGAGATCCAATGGCTTTCCAACAAGTAAGAGACATTACGCACGTAGAGGCCCCCTCATCCACAACTGTGCGACAAATGTTCTTGTCGGCAACAATAACTTGTATCTAAAAAGAAAGCTGAGGGGGTAAATTTGGAACATGTTCGTCCAAGTCAAAGACTATCAAATTCGAATCTGTAGGTTCAATTCCACCTATATCTTTCAACAGAGCCCTTCATTGTGTAGGACAAGACTGAAGGACTTCAAGGGCAGACATCGCTGAAGGTGCTTGGGCCATATCTTCCACAATACTGTAGTTCTKGGCCGCACGAGCATGAGGATTAAAAGTCGACTTGCGAACAACACCCTTAGGGGGTCGTACGACTATATCGAGACTCGGTCGTTCGAGATGAAGAGGACCGTTCATAGGCGGATTCGGTGGAAAGGGCTRTACCAGATCAGGAGGTAAGTTGTCAGCCTTCTCCTTAGAAGGAGTATAGTCTTTAGCTCTAGTTGCGATTGCAACGTCGTTCTTCTTAGAATCACTAGAGAACATAAAAACATATGATGTCGTAGAAGTAGATGGTTGGTCGTGGATGACCAACGAGGCCTGTTGCTGAGACGAGAAGGGTTGAGATAAGACTGCCAGTGTAGGTGGCTTTGGCGTTCCTTGAAGGAACTTAGAAACTTCTACACATCGAGGACAATCCTTTGTATAGTGATCATCACTGCAGATAAGGCAAGGGTACCGCGGTTTTCACTTATCCCTCTCTTCAACGAAATCATTTGTAGTTTATTCGTTTGGATTATTATTCTTACCCCCCTTATTCTTGCCTCTCCCCTTTTTAAATTTACCTTTACCGGTCGGGGTAGATTGAACAGCGTTCACCTCAGAGGTTTTACCGGCGGGAGCGGCAGGAGACGGAGCATTTTGAACGTTAGAAGATGTAGATTTAGGGGTTGTATTCAAAACAAAATGTGAGTGGGTATGAGTAGAACCAATCACACCATCAGCTGCATGCAAGGCAGCTGGAGTAGTTGAAGCGCTAGAAGTACCAGGATGGGGTAGGTCAGGTAGCAAATCGTACAATGTTACCGTTTGAAAATAAATGAGATCAAGATATTGGGCACGACTTATAGCCTGCTCCTCCTTAACAACGCCACCCATGGTGATTTCCTTACCAATCTCATTCACAAAGGATTTCGTGAACCATTATGCCAGTAACTGATCAGGGAGCTCAAGTTTGATGAGACGTCGTCTCCGTCTCCACTCGTGTATATGATCCGAGATATGAGTGCCTTTAGATTGTTTAAAATAAGTTAAAATCTCAGTCCCAGTATCATAACGGATCAGTAACTGGTAATGTGTAATAAAAGCCATAGCCAGGGTGTTAAAATCGAAGAAGAAACCTCGTGGCAATTCAATGTACCACTTCGCAGCGGAACCAGTAAGAGTTCTTTGAAAAAGACGTAGGCGGATGGAGTCGTCCATCAGCGAGTTGGATGAACACCATAAATGAAAGGTCATGACATGATTATTTGGGTCCTCTCCCACCTTGCCATCGAATTTTGGAATATCCGATGGGAGCTTAGCAGGAATAGCAGGCCATTGGGGAGAGTGACGTATAGGATCATTGAGAATCCTAGACAAATCTGGCAAATCCAAGGTAGCAAGAAAAGGTAACTGTCGGTTTACTTGTGGGTACTAATGGCTTTGGGGTGGAAGCCCTGTCGGCAAACTAGTAGAACCATAAGCAGACTGTCCGTAGAGGGAAGGCCCTGGCTGATTCGGTGGTGGGCGGATAGGATAGTAACCCCAAGGATTGTAACCTTGAGTTTGAGTAGGGACCTGAGGTTGAGAAGTTTGACCCGAACCCCAAATAGGGTTGGTAATACCTGGATACAGTTGGCCTATAGTAGGGACAGTTTGCTGCCACCCAGCATTTTGAGGAAAGTTTTGTAGAAGCGGATTCCAATACTGGGCCAATTCAGGAGGTATATTTTGTCCAAAAGGTGAGGTTGGTCCCCCTATCGTAGGTATAGTTCCACCCGGAGGTAGTGTACCAACCGTAGGTTGCATAGTAACTGTGTTGTGTCCGGGAAAATGGAAAGGAACCGTACCACCCTACCCACCAACAGGAATCTGTACATTTGGTGCAACAGTCGCGATAGTGCCACTAGGATTAGGATTGCCAGAAGGAAAAAATTGAGGAGGGAGTGTCGGAATAAAATGAGGAACATCATACCCAGGAAAAGGAGGACCACCTGGAGAACYGGCTGGGGTTTGTGAAGGTGTTGGATTGGAAGCATTCAACAAAGCATTCGACACATGGTAACCAGGAGGTAAATTTGGGTTAACCTCAGGCATTCACTGGGTATTGATAGGAGCAAGAGTAGCTGTAGGAACCTCGGTTTGGACACTCGTAGTATTTGCGAGATGGGCCATCTCAGGAGGGAGAAAAAATTGATAAGTGGTTGCTACAGGTGTATTTTTTGCCTCAGGAGATAATGGAGGGTTGATTTCGTAAACTGGAGGTGACTCAGTACCAAAAAGGACTCGTCGGAAATCTCCCGACCAAAAAGGATCTCGGCCTACTACACCGTGAGAAGGCCCAATGGTTGATTCAGAAGATGTAACAATGGTTACTTCAGAAGGAGTTGTTTGTACAATAGGTCTTTCACCACGACGAAGACGATAGTCCTCTATAGTATGGGTAATTCAAAAATCTTCTAGAGAATCAGTGCGTTCTACCCATGGAGGTGGTGTAGAAAATTCTTGGACTTCACTTGTGTCCTCGTGTGGTGGTGTAACAACTGGGACGTCACTTATCTCCCCGTGTGGTGGGGTAACAGTTGGGACTTCACTCTGGTGAGGAGAGCCCTCAGGTGTACTAGTAGGCAAGGGTTGAGAAACGTCCGGATGTTCCGGAGA
>JASDQU010099976.1:82715-93595 GCA_032191745.1 Picea mariana | reverse complement strand
AATGGAATTTAACACTCCCTAACTCAAGATGCTATTGTGTGTTTTTGAGCTTTTGGAGAGTGTATCTCTCTTCCTACTCCAAAGCACTAGCCTAGCTAATATGTTGGTGTAAAAGAGCCCTAGAAAAGAGTTACTAGATACATTTTAAGATTACGCAATGTTTTTAATGGCTGTTGTTTACTCAAAGGTAACGGAAATGAAACTGATGTATGTATGACTCTGACCCAAATAATGCAAGAATGGAAATGAGAAATAACACTTTCCGTTCAATGAAACCTATATATGGGAGAGAGAGAAGTTTTCTAAATCAACCACAAATCATATGCAAAATTTCTGTTTTTTCAATGTCAATACAAACAATCATTCATCAATGAACAATCTCTATGTGTCTTTTTCAAATACTTCAATAAACTCTAAAATTTGATTTCCCAATGTTTTCTAAAAGACAAAAACACAATCTTGAAAGAAAACTTTGTTGTTCACTTTTCAAGAAGAACTCTTAATAATGAGAAAAGAAAATCAAATCATAAAGAATCAAACAATAACAACCCAATCAACTCTTTCAACGAAAGCAAGAACCAAGAACAAAACAAAAAGTCTTCTCAATGCAAATGAAAATGTCCTTTCGAACCCACAAGCAAACGAGAAACACCAAACACTTAACCCTCAACCAATCACTGGTTCTCAGCCAAATAGACACACTCAACTCCAGAAGACAGAGAGAATGAATTTGCCAATAAGAGCCAAGAAAATGAAAGTCAAGCTACAAAGGCAAGAAAAACCTTGAAACCCTAAATGTGTTCAAGCAAGCAAACTAAGGCAAGAGATATGTAAATCAATGATCCAATAAGCCAAAAAGGTGTAATTCAACTGATCTGAGCAATTGAAAAACCAAAACTCAATTTCAAAATTTTCAAAAATCTTGCTCGCAGGCAAGAAGTGTAACACAGTGCGAGAATATAGGATTCTCGCAGGCAACCTTATAGCAAGGTGCGAGGTGTTCACACTGGACCCTATATGCAGGGTGCGAACCTGGCTAGTTCTCGCAGGTTGTAAATACACACAGTGCAAGAATTCCCGAAGATAATAAAAATTTTGAAAATGCAAGAAAAATTCAAACTGGCTTATAGACCCAGAAGGTCTCTCAGGATATCCTGAGGACTCAGACACTAACAAAATAGGAGAAAAATGCAAATAGAGCAAATGGCCACAGAAAATTCAAAAACCATAAAGAAAAAGGGAATAGTTCCCCAGTGGAGTCGCCAATTTTGTTTCAGGATTAATCCGTAAGTGCGGACACAAACCGATCTCCCTAGATCCACTTGGATCTAGAACAAAACAGGACAGAATAATACACTTTCCCTAGATTTAGCCTATTGAATGAAGGAAGAGACAAAGATCATGGACATACCTTATGAACGCTTTCCTTAGGTCTCTGTTGTTCCAAGCTTCGCTCCAACGCTCTTGTGTCGTTCAGATCACAACAGTACAAACCAATCGAAGTGAAAGCATATCAATATATTCAACAGCTAATCTATACATATGATCAAGGAGTTATGTAATAAAGTGACATAGTCTTTATGGGAAAGGGACATATTACTGTATTGAATTAATTGAAGGTGAAACTTACAACCTAAGCCTTGATGTTGTAGATCTCCTTTCGATGGCTCCTAGCTCTGACACACACACTTGCTCATGCATGAAGAAAATCAACCACTTTTGATGACCTTGCTGGTGTCTCTAGCTGCTATAGCATCAGTCCTTCATACAGGCTTTCAATAATTCTCCAATCAATCTCTTGCTAGTTTGCTTCTAACCTTTTCCATAAGCATTCCCTTCAATATATAGGAGAAAATAGATTAGTTACTTGGATAGGAATGATCCCAAGATATCTCGAATGCCAGCACCTGAACAACCATTCGAAGCCAACTCATGCTTCTAGAAGATTCCCTTCTAGAAGGTTCGAGATTTTATCCTTTTTCCCTTCTTTAGATGATGTTCGCATCTTGACAGTTAGGTACAGTTCGAACCCCTCGCACTCTAGCTTAATGCAGCCTGCGAGAATCAGGCATTCTCGCAGGTAGATATACAGGTAGCCTGCAAACATCCCCTAAAAGCATGATTTCTGGAAGAAGGCAAATGTAACTTTTCTCAGGAAAGTGTTCTTAGTGAAGAGCTTGATTTTCCATCATCATAACATCATCACGATGACCAAAATTGTGGATAACAAGGGAGAGAAATAATGGCCTTATGTCCTAAATGAAGAGTCTCAAGTCAAGCACCAAAAGGAAAAACCATGAATATTCTCAAGTTGTGTCATTGAAATCAACCTTGAACCATGACATAGGACCTTCATAGGGTATATATGGCCTACTAGAGGGATATGGGTGCCATGATTAAACCACAACAAAGGCCCTAAAAAAGAACATGTTTTGGTTCCACACATCTCATAGTTATTGGGTACATCATGGTTAGGGTTTTGTAGCACTTGAGTGGGATATGAGGAAAACCACATGATCTCTCACTTCAATGTCTTTAGCATAAGATTTGGACATGAGTGCCATTTATATGTGTTTCATACTACATATGGGTCTTGGGGCTAAGATGTAGTCATCACATGCAGAGACTAAGATAAACAAAATGGAGGCTAGTATGTTAACAAAAATTTCGTTATATTTTGTACTCGAATTCCATGGCATTGAATTATGTTCTCTGTGAAGCCCTAAAACACTTATCATAGAGATTGGAGGATTCATTTAGCGATTTTGGCGGCATGGCTCCTCTCTCAAGTAGGGGCCCTCCTTTATCTCATCTTTCAAGTTGGGCCACTATCTCCTCTGTCTCCTATATTGTCGAACCTGTCTGCTAGTGTCTGGATATCCGATCGCAAGTGATCTTTGTCAAGAGGGGAGCTATGACATTCAGGATACTAAGGTGTCGAGTTGGGCCACTATCTCCTTTTTCTCCTATGTCGAGTCAGACTGCTAGTGTCTAGATATCTGATCGTGAGTGATATTTTTTTAGAGAGGAGCTATGGCATTCGGGATACTAGCGTGTAGTCGAGAGGAATAATCTAGGGAGATAGGGTGCAATATGGAGCTAGGGAGCTAGAGAAATCAGGAGCTAAGGTGCATTCGGGAGACAAGAGCTAGGGCATGCAATCGAGATATAATGATCTCGAGCCTTCAGGATATACTCTCGAGCAAGGGAAGTCTGGATATGGACTAGTCAATCGATTGTTACAATGGTCGAGCACAGTCAAGATATGGAGCTCACACAAACCTAGTTTTTGGTTATATATTTTATATAATATATAAATTATAAATATATATTATATATTATATATTATATATAATATATAATATATATATTATATATTATATATAATATATATTTTATATATTTATAATTTATAATTTTTCTCATATAAATATCTCCCATATATATCATGAAATTTTGTTAAAAAGTGGCCCACATTGAAAAGGATGATTTCAATTATGCATTGTTTGAGAGGCATGAGCCTATATGTTAGGATTAAGACTTGCACTTAGACCAACTAGCACTGGGAATAGAACTTAGACTTAAACTTAGACTAGCCCCAAGTCCCCATAGTTGGGGGGGGGCTTGCATTTTATCTTTCATGGTCCATTCCTAGGGATTTATGGCATCGCACATGCCCTATGTGATATAAAAATGGTCATTTCAAATACATTTGTAACATGAAGTATGGTTCTCGTGATTTTCCAAGATGGAATGCTCTAGGGTCAAACGACAAGGTACGAGATCATATAAATTTTCTAAGGGATGCATGGGCCATTCATCACAGTGATTTTTATGGTGATGATTAAACAATGAACGAAAAGAGGGCTTTTTCATCACAAATATGACACATATACATTGTATATACAATGTAGAACTTGAAATAAAAATAAAGAAAGGATTATGGAAACTTAAAACTTTTTTCAAGCTATTTGTGTAGTTTGAAAGAAAAACAGGGTTTATGGTTTATATGATGAATTGATGATGGAAACAAGTGGGTGTGTAAGTCATATTTGAGTTCAAAAACCCTCCCATATCATTAATCCATGTGAATAGTCTATCCATGTCAAATATCAGTGCATACTGAAACAATTTGAAAAACTTTCAACGTTGGCCCCATTCACAAGTCACCATTGCCCATGTCTAGTCCTTGTACAATGTCTTTTCTTTGTTCCTTTTAAAATTCGCTCGACAGTACACACATTCCCGCATATAGTACTACAATGGCATATTTTTAAGGTGTTGATTAAACAATGAATGAAAAGAGGGATTTTTCATCACAACTATGACACACATACATTGTATATACAATGTAGAACCTAAAATAAAAATGAAGAACGGATGATGCAAATTACTTAAAACTTGTGTCAAGTTATTTGTGTACTTTGAAAGAAAAATATGGTTTATGGTTTACATGATGAATTGATGATGGAAACAAGTGGTTGTGTGAGTCAAATTTTATTCCAGAAACCCTCCCATATCATTAAGGCGTGAAAATAGTCTATCCATGTCAAATTTTAGTGCATACAGAAATAGTTTGAAAAAAATTCAACATTGTCCCCATTCACAGGTCATAGTTGCCCATGTCTAGTCCTAGTAAAATTTCTATTCGTTGTTCCTTTTAAAATTCGTTTGACAATACACACATTCTCACATCTAGTACTGCAAGGACATATTTTTATGGTGTTGATTAAAAAATGAACGAAAGGAGGGATTTTTCATCACAACTATGACACACATACATTGTATATACAATGTAGAACCTGAAAGAAAAATGAAGAAAGGCTGATGCAAATTACTTAAAACTCGTGCCAAGTTATTTGTGTACTTTGTAAGAAAAATAGGGTTTATGGTTTACATGTTGAATTGATGATGGAAACAAGAGGGTGTGAGTCAAATTTGAGTCCAGAAACCCTCCCATATCGTTAAGGCATACAAATAGTCTATCCATGTCCAATTTCAGTGCATACATAAATAGTTTGAAAAACTTTCAATGTTGGCCCCATTCATAGGTCATGACTGCCCATGTCTAGTCCTAATACAATGTATTTTCATTGTTCCTTTTAAAATTCGTTCGACAGTACACACGCTCCCACATCTAGTACTGCAATGGCATATTTTTATGGTGTTGATTAAATAATGAACTAAAAAGAGGGATTTTTCATCATAACCATGGCACACATACATTGTATATATAATGTAGAACCTGAAAGAAAAATGAATAAAGGTTGATGAAAATTACTTAAAATTTTTGTCAACCAATTTGTGTACTTTGAAAGAAAAATAGGGTTTATGGTTTACATGATGAATTGATGATGCAAAAAAGTGGGTGTGTGAGTCAAAATTGAGTTCAGAAACCCTCCCATATCGTTAAGGCATGCAAATAGTCTATCCATGTAAAATTTCAGTGCATACAGAAATAGTTTGAAAAAATTTCAACGTTGGCCCCATTCACAAGTCATTGTTTCCCATGTCTAGTCCTAGTACAATGTATTTTTTTTGTTCCTTTTAAAATTCATTCGACAGTACACAGGTTCATGCATCTAGTACTCCAAGGGCATATTTTTATGGTGTTGATTAAAAAATGAATGAAAAAGAGTGATTTTTCATCACAACTATGACACGCATACATTGTATATACAATGTAGAACCTGAAAGAAAAATGAAGAAAGGATGATGCAAATTACTTAAAACTTGTGTCAACCAATTTGTGTACTTTGAAATAAAAATAGGTTTTATGGTGTTTTTCCAGAGTTTATACTTAAGGCTTGAAAGTATAAAGTCTAGGCATCTGAAAATAACAGGGTCTATGATATAAAGAAAGGAAGGACAACTCTTAAGGGAAAAAGAGCTATGGATGATTTATAAGTTGTCTTTGTCTAGATTCCAATTGTTCTTGGACACTGATGTCCTTCTCAACGGTTTCCCATGAACGTTCAAGTTCAACCCAGGTGGTAGCAGTTTTTAAGATGGTGTTAAAAAGAGTTAAAGCAATACTGGTCTGGTCTGTAAGACCGGGTTTGATATTGGGTTGTCTCGTAATAGGTACAGTCATGGAGGGAAAAGAGTTTTAAGACTTGTTGTTTTTTAGGTTGTTGTTTCTATTTAGATTATGTAAGAAAACATTCCCAAATTTTAAATTAATGGTATAACAAAATCAAAGTTTGTTTCACGTATTTGAGTTAAACTGAAAACCATGCATGAAATGAAATAAAACATAAAGCCGTGGAACAAGATGAGGCATCAACCAAGGAAGAATCTCACTTTGTGACCGAAGAAGAAAATAGATAAGAAAAACTTTAATGAAGCATAAGATATAGAAATCTAAATAATTCATAGGTCTTGTATCTAATGATAGCCGATACAGAGGAAAAATTGTAAACGATTAGATGACTAAAATAATCAATCACCATAGTAGAGGTTGTACTAAATTGCAGTTAAGAATTTATCAAAGATATATAATAAATGATGTTAAATATGAAATAACAGAGGAACACATAACTCAAACTTGACGGGATCTGGAGTCTTCGATTTGCATCTGTATTAATTCTGGAAAATGAAAAATTTCTCTGCTACAATTGACCAAGGAAAAAGTCCTGATGTATCATTCAAAATTGTATTTATACAAAGAAAATCATCAACCCTAGACGGTCGGTATTCTCCTAATCTCCTAGGTGCTAGCGGTTACAGAATACAAAATTCAAACCATTTTGCTCGATTACTTTTTACTTTTCTACCAGTTGGAAAATGAGCACACATGTGTTTCTTCATCATTTCTTTGAAACGCTTCCTTCACTCGGTCCATAACATTCAATGCACCTGTCTAGAAACTACACCACAATCATGGAAGGTTCTATCATATTCTTTGCTTCAAACATATACAACTTCCTCTGAATTTTGGGCAGCCTGTCTTCAATCTTTCCCTTTTCAAACTTTTTTGACTGCAACTATAGATTTGGATTTATTAGCCACTTATCTATTTGGGTGATGTCAAGTTGTTTCAATTATGAAATATTGAGCTGGGATTCATTCCAACTCTCCTTGATATGTAGTTGATGCCTTACAACATTGATCTATCCTAAAAGCCCAAGACAATCACCTTTACCAATGCCCAGTGTTTTTGTATCTAGTTGATCAAACACTTCTTCACATTCTTTCTTAACTTCTCTTTCCATTTTCTTGCTTTCGGCAATATTGATCTCCCATTCTTTTAATATGATGTCTCCCCTGATTTTTTCTTCTACAGTCATCTTTGGGATGGTTGGTACTTCCTCTCTAGCCAAAAACGCTACTGCCTTTTGAAAAGCAGCGTGAGCTGTTGTACCCTCTTTTTCCTTGAAAGAAATGTTATCCAGTGAGTGGCTTATTTCCAGGAAGTAGTTTTGAACGATTTCTATTTTAGAAATCATGTTCTGTTGTTCGGCTTCTAGTTTCTCATGCACCTCTAGTACTTGGGCTTGAAATGTTGTTATATTCACAACTTGTCCTTCAATAGACTTCAACTCAACCTGTAGTTGTCCCACTAACTCTTCCTGTCGAATAACCTGTACATGACTCATTTGCATCTGCCTTTTCACTTCCTCTAAACTACCCTTCAACAATTGCATTTCCTTCTTGTCGGCAGTTCTGGCATGTTCAACTCTTTGACTTACCTCCTCTCAAATATTATTTTATGTGTGCTTTATTTGGTCCTGCAACTGAGCTATCATTTGAGGTTTTCTGTTTTAGCCTTGTTTTTAGAGATTCGACTGAGAATAAATTGTTCGTCGCCAAATATCCCATAGAACCTGCTACTTCTGTGGTGAAATCTTCCTCTTCTAGGTTATGCCCATCTACGAGCACTCTGTGTTTCTTTACCATTGTGTCTCCTTTCAAATGCATTTCTTGTTTCCTTATTTCTTTCCTCTTCTTACTGAAACAGTAATCAGAGGAAGGTATCTCTTCTCTAGAGATGGTAGTGTGGTCACTTACATATATGACTTCCAGATGAGGAGTCCCAAAATTTGATTGTAAAGGAGTCAATGATGTAATAAGGCTACCCAACTCTGTAGATTAATTTTCTACTGTTGTTTTAGGGATATCAGTTGGAATAGTTGATAATAAAGGAGGAATCGTTTGACTCGACTTTGAAGGACTCTTGGATTTGGAACTCGTTTCAAACACTGGATTCTTTGATTGTGAAGCTTCTGCTTTCTGTGAAGACACTCCAGCATTCTCTGTATTTTCTTCTGCAGACCCTTTATCATGATCCTTTGATCCGAAACTTGGGAGAGTACTTCCCTAAGCTGGAGGAGGATTCATTGATTCTCCCTGCAATATCTTTGGCAAACCACTTCGCATGTGCTTATGGAAGTTCAGAAAGATGGTCTGTAGGTCGGGTGATAATGCCTGAACTCTGTCTAATATTTCCTCATAATTTATGGCTCCCTTGAACATGTCATCGCAAGGAGAAGCTTCATGTTCATACATCTTCATATTATAATGAGCAAGATGATTCCTTACAATTTGATAAGGGTCATGTTTTCTAAGTTCAATATATACCAACTTGATGTCTTCCAGTGCTGCAGCTTCAACCTTGGAATGACCCAAGTTAAGCAATGAACACTTCCCAATCTCTACAAGAAAAAGTGGCCAGAACTTCTTCTGATACTCTTTCAATTCAGTGTCAATGCCACCTGTTAATATTTGGTAGGCCACCTCCCTGCACACCAGTCTATCGGGAAGGAATTTCGGAAGTGCGTGAGAAGGAATCGAGCACCCGAAAACTCTGACATAAGAGAAACCCTTTTCAATAAACCAATCTTCTATCGCCTTGAGGTTTCCCACGATTGACTCTGAAATACGAGGGGGTGCATAACCATACAAAATTTGGTGCAAAGTTATCACTAGGTAGTGACATATTTCATAAAAGAAATATTTAACATTATCCTCCCATAGTTTATAATGATAAACATGAATGGGCTCCATGCAGGCTGGGTTCCAGCTCCAATTCATCAAGGGGAAAGGATTCATGTAACAGATAGCATCCATAATATATGAATACATGTAAAAATATGCAGGTCGACCATTCGATTTTTCCATTTGGTATTCTGCAATCTCCTTAGTTAGATTATCTGATAAAATTTTACCCTCATTTGAAACTGTAACCCTCGACTACTTCATGTATAAGTGGCACCCATTCTGCAGGCAAATGGGTAGGGTTTTTCTTCCCGAAAAGTCTGCATAGCATCAAATATATATAAACCGTGTATTCGTTTAATGGAGCTGTGGCATAACTTCCATCGGTATCAGCTCTAAATCTCATTGGAATTCCCCACCATTTTTTTATTATAGATGGATATGTTTGATCAAATTCTGTACATTCCTTTCTTTGAAATTCCGCTACGAATTCGGCCTTATAAATGTATTTAGAAGTAAGGGGTAGTTTATACATTACTTGTATGTGCTCAGTTTTGAACGAACCGACGACAACCCCTTGGTTGCTTAGAATGCTCCTTGTCTGAATGTCGGTTTTATCTAAAGCCTAGCTTATCATGTCATTGTATGGCATGAGTCTTGGTCATGTGGCTATTTTGTGAAGCTCAGACTCTGCTATGTCTCTGAGTTTATTTTCATTCCTTTCATTTCCGAAATCGTCGGGGAAATTCCTGATCTCATAGTCTAAAGTTTCGAAACTCTACCTCCAAGATTTCACTGAATCCACAACATGTGGCGTAGTGTCAGATATAACATCTCCATCTTGATTCGAGCTCTCACCTGCCTCCTCATTCTTCTTAGGCGCTTTTCTAGGTGCCATGACGTTTGTGATAAAATGAAAACCTGTGGCAGAGAATAAATGCGTGAGTTATTCTGAGTGTAACTCGCTCCTAGTCTGAAATTAAGAATGAAATTCAAAATAACCAACCTTTATTTTCCTTTAACCAACATTTATTTCTCTTTAACCTGTATTAAATTTAGCGTACCGATACAGGCGATAAAAATTAAATGCTTTAATGGGGATGGTACGCCTGGAGATACACACCTTATGTTAAAAAGATATCTCCATTAATTTGTTATAGATACTGCCACATATTGGCGATTCAAAACTGAGATTTTGAAAGGAATGTTTGTTGATTAAGATTGGTTGTCATTGATGTCAACCCTTGAAGAAAGACCCGTAGCACAAAGGTTTGGGTAATGGACCCAATATTGTTTGATGTAAATATGACTCATTATTGTTTTTTCATTGTTGATAAGAAGTAAATATGCATGAACTCCAAAGTGGTCCCCTTATGGTGAAAGCCCTCACGAGAAGACGCTTTGTGGAGTAAGAGAACTCATGCTTAATTGTGGAATAATGGGATGAAGGAAAGTGATTTTGTCAGGGAAAATATCCTATATGGATAGTGCTTGTCGTGTATTTTCCAGTGGTATGTGGAACGTCACATAATTTCTCACGGTTAGAGAGTTATGGCCATGAGAAGTTGGAGACCCCGGGTTTGGGTAATGGACCCAAGTTTGTTGGATGGGTAACGGTATGAGTTATGATATATTTTCAGATAATACTATTCTATATCGATAATACATGTCATGCCATTTCTGGTGGTATGTAGAACGTCACATAACTCCTCATGGTTTGAGAGTTATGGCCTTACGAAGTTGGAGGACCCTCATATGTCATCTAGAAGCCCCAAAACGTCAAAGTAATCAAAGTGGTTTAAGAGATTTTAAAATGTAAATAATAAAGTGAAGTGATGAATGTATTATAGTTCAAAGTGAATACAAAATAAATTATTTCAATAATAAATTTAATGGAGAAATTAGAAGTGGACCCAACCCTAAAATAAGGAAAGTGGGCCAAG
>JASDQU010099976.1:23118-52517 GCA_032191745.1 Picea mariana | reverse complement strand
GAATGGTTTTCTGGCAGGCTCATTCACTAACGTGGTAGGAATCTATTGCACCAGACTCCCAATGCTTACCACAAACCATATTACCACTTACCATTTACCACTTTTCTGATGTACCCCCACCGTCCCATGACATCATTTTCCACTATCTTCTCCTAATGGTCCCATCTCATAACTCTGTCAGTCCTTTTCCCCCTGCTCACTTGTCGTAGGTCCCTTCGCCATTTCTGATGCTCAATCAAACACCCTCCACGTCACCCGATCGTACTTGTCACTCATTTTTTCCTGCCATCTCACGCTCCAAAGGACCCGTTGGCCATTTATTATAGGTTAATTTATTAGTTAGCCTATTGATTTGTCCCCCCGTGACCAACGGGTATCCATTTTCTCAAAAATAACCTTTTCCCCTCATTCACCCATTATTCACCTTATCCCCACACCAGAAAACTTTTCCTTGTCTTCTCTCCATTCTCAGCTAGCAATCCAAGACCACAGCCTTTCCCACTAACGTTTGTGTTTAAATTGCAGGTATTGTTCGCAGCAATGGCGCCAAAATCCAAGAAAGCAGAAGCTGAGGAAAATCCTTTCCTCCCACCTCCTGTCGACCTTGACAGGATCCCCTTGGCCAACAAAGATCATCTAATCTCATATACAAGGTGCAAATTTGACTTCACAGATTTGCAGTCATGGATCAGTGACATTTTCTTAGATCAGAGCGACAAAATTGGGCTCTGGGAGTCCAATCTTCCTCTATACCTTTTCCCCCAGATCCATCATTTCCCTGAATTTGCCCTCAAATGTCAGGCTCATTACCTCCATGACCAAAGAACCATAGTCTCCTCATCGGGGGAAACTCTGTTCGTTATCACACCAAAGGCCATTGATCAGATGATGCAGATACCCAGAACTGAATACGCCTTCCCTTTTAATCTTGAAATCATAACAGAATTATACCAGAAACTATCTTTCCCTCAGAGAGCCTAGATTTTTGAGATTTTCCTCCCACAGGATGCTCATCTCCCCAAGTCAAATCCCCCATATCCCTCCTCCATGTTCTCAAAAAAGGGCAATCAAATCATTTCATCACTCTGCTCTCTGCTTGGTTATTTTTTAGACGAATGGGTGGATGAACCTATATTGGGTTTTATGTCCATTTTCTCTACAGAGGAAAGGCCCACCATTCAGTTTGACTACAGTACTTTCCTAGCAGAGAGTATTCACGAGCAGCTTTCAAAATTCACCACAGAGGGCATGTTTCGGTATTCCTCCATAATGGCTAACATGTTCGTTTTCTTTCAAGTAGACAAGTTCTTTTTCTCGATGCAGAAAATGGACAAGAACGGGAAGCTGCAGGCGATAACATCTTGGACTTCACTGCTCAGACGAAATTCCACAGAGTTCAGTTTCAAATAGTTCATCGAGTAGTTCTATCACCCAATGGTGAGCATGCTCAGTGGCAGACCAGAACCACGGATAAATGAGGAGATTCAGAGGATCTTACACCTCTCAGACCTTGGGAAAACTGGAGATTGGTATCTTTACCAAAATCACACCGAGATCAGAATATATGGATGAGATTTAGCTCCATACAAACTACCCAAGTATTTACCCATGAGGATATTTTCCCTGGAGTACATAAGACAAATGATAAATTCAGATGACATACACTTCATGTCTTTGAAGAAGAAACATCAACTCAGAATTAAAGGGAAAATAGGGTCTTTTATCTGCAATAGCCGAGGTGTCGGGGAAGAGGTAGACAAATTTTTGAAGGAAATGAAGTTCGAAGTTAGTTTCCTGTGGCACTACGATCCATGCGGGATAATTTTAGAGATGAGGGTTAAAAATAAAAATGTTCCATATGTTCATATATCCAAGCCCGAGATAGAAAGGTTCGTGAATCAAACAGAGTGGGAGCCGAACACTCTGGAAGAAATAGAACAACATGATCCTTCAGTTACTATCTCGCAAACAACCACACCACAGGCTCTAAAGAAGAAAAGACCCAGGAAGGATACTTCACCTTCTGTCACCGAAGTCTCGGCTGAATTTTTCCAATTGCGTACCAAAAGGCCAAAATCCAGTCATGAAACTGGCATGGCTAGCGAAAGGGGAGCCCAATCCACTACGACTATGAAAGGTGATCAGTCACCTCTTGTCACAAGCAGCAAGAATATCATGTCTGTGGTTTCATCCAAGAAACCGACGGATACTCCACTAGCCAATCAGCCAAGTAAAGCAGGACCAAAGTTGAGTATTTTCGAGAAATATGACCTGATCAAGAAGAGGAATCAGACGCTGACCAACAGTACTTATGCTCAGTTTTGGAAACATACATCCACGGCACAGCACAAACTGTTGTCTGCGTTTGATACAGATAAGGGTAGAATGCACATGGCTTTTCTGCAGGCACAGGTGCCCAATCCAAAGACAATTACTGATTACAAAAGGGAAACATTCGAGTTCCACACCAGAGATGTGCACCCGGCTGATCAAATGGAGCTGCACAGAAAAACTGGAGAAATGGTTTTCTCCACTTTGGCAAGTGCATCTACTTCGGTTGCTAAACTACAAGTCTCTTTAAGCAATGTACAGACACAGCTAAAGTTAGAAAAGATATCATCATTTGCAAAGGACAACAGAATTAAAACGTTGGAATAATTGGTCCTCAAGATCGGGTATGACCCCTCGAATGTGAAAGCAGTTGAGGAGATGCTTAAAAAGAAAAATGTTGATATAGTGTCTCTGAGGAAACAACTGAAACTGCCACCCACGGAAGATGCACAGAAAAGGAGATAGCCGAGACAGAAGGTGAGAAGGACGAGATGCTCAAGTTGATCATGGAGCAGAACGCACAGTTGAAATAGATGGAAGCAGAACTGGAAAGGTTAGTGAAGGAGAAGGAACAATCAATGCCTATGGAGGTCATTCCATTGAGTGCAGTTCCACTCACAGGAGTAAGCACAACATCCATAGCATAAATTCCCTCAGCAACTCCGCTAACAGCTCTGGAAAAGACAGTGGAACTAGCAAAATCCTTGGAGGAGATGAACTTGCAAGAGACAAAAATTAGCAGACTTAAAAAGGAGGTTGAGAACCTTCAGGAACTTAAGTCTTCTTACCAAACCAGCTACTCCATCGACAAACAAACATCAGAAAAACTCAAACAAGAATTGCAGCAGCTTCAAAAGAAAACAGTGGCAGGCAAGACACTTGTTGAGGCCAAGGAAAATATCTGGATGGATATCTCCAAATCCATAAATGAAATATGGCCTATGGTGAAAATCATGTTCGAGAAAAATGAACTAGTACAAAGGAGCAGGCAAGCCATTGAGAAAATAAGAGCAGAACTGGGAGAAATGCCCACAGAAGCCACTGAGATCATTAAATTTCTAAATTCCAAAACCAGGGAAGAGTTAGAGGATTTGAGGATTGAATACAGGATGGAAACCATCCTCGAAGTCAAGAGAGTTCTGACCAAAAGAGGACTAATGCTGCAGTTGGAAGAGAAGGTCCAGACTATGGACGCAGGAGTGCAAAGATTTTTCAACAAAATTGAAGCTCTGCAGAAGAAAGGACTCCCTGGCTTAAGAGTCCTAAATGACAAGTTAATGACCCTTCTTGATTATAAACGGAAGTTGGCCACAATGGCCAAAGATAGTTCTAAATTTTCGGGAATACAGGGCAGCATAACGGGCAAGGCGTTCTTAGAAACCTTGCAGCCAGACATCAACAAACAGCACAAAATCTGGTACATTTCATCTTCAAACCAACTTTTGTCAAGTATACAGAGATGTATGAAGTATACAGAAGATTACTCAAAGTCAACATTCCCAGTCAGTTACGAGGGGAAGAGTTATGCAATCTGATCGAGTAAGAGATGAGGTGTCCAAGTCTAGTCAACAATTCGATCAGACGAAGTCGTGCAGATGACTCACCAACGGTTTTTACCAGAAATCAGCATGAAGATTTCAACACATCATTGACAGTTCCTGAATTTTTGTATCTTGTTGAGTTAGTTAGTTAAATTTAGGATCTACCACACCCTGATCTTTAATGACAGGATCGTATGTAATTTTGATTATAAATACTTCAAACTTTGAAGTACGTAGGGTTCATCTTTACGCCCTATAAGCCATAAAGACTGTAATTGTTTATCAAGAGATCTTCTAGTAATACAAAGGGACGTTTCACAGGATTCTCACGTCTTATTCATTGGTGATGTTTATTTCTCTGTGTTGAATGTTTTTCTTGCTCAGTCATCATATTGTTTTTCTAATCTGGTCTTTTAAAAGTAGCGTATGTTGCAGGATTTATCTTTGTATACCCTGTCTCTGACTTTAAAGATCTAAATGTTTGACTTCTGATATTATAGTGAAGAAATTCTTAAATGCTTCTTTACTGTAATTGATTTTCTCATCTTTTCTGCTATCCATCACTTTACTGCCAAAGAATCCAGTGAATGCATTAACTTGCCCTGTGAAAGAATCTTTGTATTCCTATTCATATTTATATCCTTATAATACATACCCCATAGCCCAATGGATGTGTAAACCCTATTTCAGCCAACTTTACAAAAAGAAAAACAAATCGTTCAATTTTATTCTTCTTAACTAGCCTAATATCTCAAAGTTAAAACATATCTAAATATTACAGAGAGATCCCTCTCTGAAACTGGTAGGGCTAGATTCCAGTTTCGAAGTGGCTGGATAAAGTTACCTCTGGAAAATTTCTTCTACACTGACAACCTCTGGGAATTTACAAAGCGATAACATAGTGGCGACCATACTGGGGAATTGAACAAACTTTCAATCCCACGATTTCTTTTCCCTAGAAGAAAACTTTATTTCTGAACTAATCGTAAATCTGAGAAAGAGATAACGTTTAGAGGTTGTTAAAGTTTGTACATAGAAATTTTGGATTCATGAAATAAAAATATATAAAAAATTAAAAATTTGGCTCCTAAAAGAGCTTATAATCAATCTCACCCAGATCCATAACCTGCAGTAACAATTGATAATCCAGAGCAGTTACTCAGAAAGAAGACCATCTCAGAAGGTTTAGGGATTCATAGTCCCCTTCACAGGTCCCTTTCTCTTCCAGAGAAACTTGTTTCCCTCCAGGATCTCGAATTTGACACCACCATTGAACAAAGCCTATTTAGAACGAAATCTGATAGTTTTGTGACTGAAACCTATTTAGATCAAACCATCTTGCAACCCTGAACCCCTGAAATACTATCTCCCAGGGCTCACCCTGATCAAATATTCCTTGTGGAGTTTGACAAGCCAGAAATTTTGGTAGCAAATCTCGATCAATATTTACACCAAACTCACTTCCAACAGTCGGTCGAATTTTTTGCCATAACTGTTGTTGCAACTTCTGTAAAATATCAACCCGCTCACTCTGTGCCGGTTAGTCCTTCATCCTCTGCATCTCCTGTCACTTCCCCACCCATCATCCAGGTTGTTGTCCTGCCTCCTCCACCTATCATGGCAGCCAGATATGCTCCTTTGGTGTTGGTCTCACCGTTACACGCTATGCCTCAGGACTATCAAACAAGACTTCCATAGTTTGATGGTACTGGGCCTTTGAACTTACAGAAACATGTTGATAAAATGAATAACTATTTTGACTTGCAGGAAGTGGATGAAGATGACATTCAGATGAGACTATTTGCATAGAGTCTAACTGGGGACGTTAAGAAATGGTACAATGGCTTATGTGTTTCTTCTGTGGTCGACCTTACCGCGTTTCAAAGAAGTTTTCTGGACAGATGGGAGGTAAAGAAGAATCCTCTTCAGATCTTGTCAGAATACGAAATCATTCGAAGGAACCAAGGAGAGACAGTACAGGACTATTGCACCCACTTCAATGATCTGTACAATGTGATTCCAGCTAATATCAAACCCCCACAAGGTTTGGCATTGATAAAATTCCCTGATGGATTTGACGTTGATATGTCATATCAATTAAGGGAAAGCAACTCTACCACTCTGGAGGACATGCAAAAAAGTGCAGTAAGTGTAGAGGCAAACTTGTTAGCCAGAAGGGCACGGCAGAGGACGGAAAGGAGAGTCACGATTAAAGAGGAACCTACAACATCCTCTTATGACCCCAAACTAGATTCCTTAGCTAGAGAAATGGAAAGGATGATGGAGAGACTTACTGTTGTCAAAAGAAATCCTCCTAGAGATAACCAAGCTGCTCCACAAATTCGAAATCCTAACTTCAAAAGAAATCCTCCTCAAATCAGGCAGAGAGATCCTAGGGATCAAAGGGAACAGAGGGTTCTTGATCAACCGATCAAACCACCCCTACAAGAAAATTATGTTCATGAAGGTGAGGAGACAATTGAAGAATTAGATGACACGCATATAAATCTCATGGGCGTTCACGATGACGAAGCCATCTTCCTCACTTAGGAAGAGCAAGAACTTTTCCTCCTTTCTCAAACAGAGTTAAACGAGGAAGCTGAGGAAACATAACAATAGGCATTTGAAGACACCATTATGGAGGTACATAGGCAGTACAATCTAAGGAGCAAGAAGACAAATGAAAATACCCCAAAGAAGGTAACCGAAACAAACAAAACATTCGAAATCAATAAGACCTCAGAACCTTCTACCAAGAAAATCCCTAAGAAAGGCAATGTTGAATCTCTCACAAAAAGAAACCTACCATTCTACAAAGATCAACGCAGACTGAGGTTTCATCAATTAGTCAACCAATTACTTCTGCCCAGAAAACTATGGTAGACAGATCAAAATTGCTAAGCCTAAATAGAGCACCCACTACTTTCAGCCTTGAAGGGGAATTATCCAAATTGAAGATTCCCATTCCCCTTTCCGAGCTGATGAGTAAGAATGCTTACCGATCACAAGTGATCAAAGCGCTAAGAATCAAGAAAGAGATAGGCACGAAGGCCTTGACTTTCGGATCAACAAATCATTCATAAACAGTAAATATTACTGATGATCAACCTGAAATCTTGTTTGGCCCTGAAGTTGATGGTCAGATCGACACTGGTGTTGTCGCTCCTTTTTACATCAGCCTTAATATACACGACCTGATTCTGCACAATGCTATGTTAGATTCGGGTGCTTCTCAAAACCTGATGCCTAAAGCAGTGATGGAAAAGTTGGGACTCGAGGTCACTAGACCCTACAAATATTTGCACTCTTTTGACTCCAACAAAGTTAGATGTATCGGGTTGACAAAGACTTATGTATCACCCTAGTTTAGATTCCAGCAAAAAGCATGGTTATGGATGTTGTGGTCGCGGACATTCCCCCGAAATATGGTATGTTGTTGTCCATATCTTAGGGGGGCAAGTTGAAAGGTACTTTGCAATTGGATATGTTGTATGCCACTATCCCGGTATTCGGACAATAGAGAAGACTGTACAGAGAGACACTGATGAAATATATGGTCAGCAGCCAAGAAAGACCACATAACTACCCTCTATACTCTGCACACTCTGATCTGGATTCCTTCATCCTGTATAATGACGGTGATAAGGAAGAAAGAGACGCTCAGCTGGAAGAAGATACACTTGATCCGAAAGAAGGCCAGAGAATCACTGAGGCAAAAGGAAGGGAAATTGTAATAAGTGAAGAACTGCCAGCAAAATTCTGGAGCATGGACTTTGATGGGGCTGTGAGCAAAGAGGGAGTTGGAGCAGAAGTTTGGTTGCACAATAACAAAACAAGGTATTCAGAGAGTCGTTCTTACAAACTAAATTTTCAATGCACTAACAACATATCCGAGTACAAAGCTTTGATGCTCGGTCTTAAACTACTGAAGAAGGTTGGTGCCAAACAAATCATGGTAAGAGGTGATTCTGAATTAATCATCAAACAAATTAAAGGTGAGTATGCAACAAAACATCCCATGCTTAGAGCTTATAGGAATGTTGTTTTGGATGCCCTTCAATGTTTCACAGAAATCGATTTGCAGGTGATGCCCAGGGGACAGAACATTTTAGCAGATGGGTTAGCTACGTCGGCAGCTACATGCAAGATAAGATAACCATCTCATAATTACATATCCACTATTCTCCCAACTACTTCCCCATTATTACAAAATATGATCCCTTCAAATCCTCACACATATCTCTCATATATCTTGGATAAAATATTCCAACCAAATCTCCATGATCTTCTCCTTGGAATAGGCTTTGAATAACTATCTCCTTGAAATGGTGGAGGAGATATTTGAGAATTCGTTTTGTATTAACTCCTACACATTACAAAGCTCACACATTTTTTAGATATATATGAAAAACATGTTGACTTTCTGATATTTAATCATAAATTCCTTTTTAATACTAAAATGAATAAAATGGAAAATAATAATATGAAACCCAAATATATTTACGAAAATGATATCATGAAAGGTTAATGGGGAGATGAAATGTGAAGAATGACGAAGGGAAAGGTGGATGAAAATACAACATTTCTGAGTCCCAACAACCAGCACGATTGGGCTCCCGCAAGGCAATGAGTTGGGATGGATGTGCCCCTTGTGGATCATTTCTTGGATCTCCCTCTTGATCTCGTCGTTTTCTAATAGAGAGCAACGGTAGACTGGCCCATTGGGTAGCTTTGCGCCTGGGGTTAGATCGATGGGATGCTTGACCTGGCAGTGCAGAGGTACCCCGGTAGGAGAGGATAAGATATATGAGTATTCTTCCACGACCTAATCCACTTCCTTTTTTTGTGTGGAGATATTGGCCACAGAGGCCCTAGATGTGGCTGCGATCTTTCGCTCACTCTAAGAGAGAATCATGAAGAAGAAAAATGTATCGGTCTGAGAGATGACCTTCTTGCATTGCTTAACAGAGATCAAGGAAATATCACTAGGAGGGACTGCCTCAGGTATCCTGTACAATTTCTTGTTCAAAGTAATAATAACACTAAGAGGCCTAGACTCATATAAAACATGATGTTTCCATAAATAAGGTTGGCCCAAAATAACATTACAAACTTCGAGAGGAGAAACATCACAAAATTCCTCGTCTTTGAAGGGCTTGATGTCGTATGACAATCGACACTGTTGGATGACGCAGAGATCACTTTCTTGGCAGAGCCATTCAATGGTGTAGGGTTGTGGGTGTGGCATTGTTGGCAGGGCCAACCGCTTGACGACCTCTTCTGAGATGAGGTTCTTCTGGCTACTACTATCAATGATGAATTGCAGTGGAGTGCCTTTTACCCACATCTGTGAATTGAAGAGGCGCTCGCCTTCTTCTGGCTTGTCTGATTCACCAGGCTGGAGCTTGGTGGTAGCCACGGTGGCACTCGGTTCTATGTCAATGATATGTATTCTCCTTTCTGGTTCTGACTCGTAGTGAGAAGCTGCATCTGATTCAGAGGATTTCACTTAGGCCACCAACAACTTCTTTGAGCGGAAATCAACAGTTTCATGCCAAGGGATCTTATGGAAGTCACACCACTTCTTGGTATCTTTCTTTATCTTTCCAATGTCCTTCTTTGCTTGTGACTTGGACTAGTTGTCCTGATACTGTCCATATTTTCTCTGTCCCTTGTTTTGTGGGTTGGGGCCACCCTTTCCTGGCTTTTTGTGTGAGGGTTTCCCAGACCCAAATTGTCGCATCTTTTTTTAGAGCTTCTTCTCAATTTTGACGGCATATCGGTAGGTCGCACCCAAGGACGAGATGTCCAGAAATTCCATTTCGGTTTGGATGTATCTATGCATAGAACCGTGATACTTGAGCACTAGATGTCGCTTCGAATATTTGATACCCAGCTTAATGCGCAAGGTATGGAAGATATTTGTGAACTCTGGCACTGCTTGGTCTCTTTCTTGCCGCAATGTGGTCCATTTGGTATACAAGTCATCATAACTTCCAACAGGGTAGTATTGTTCCTTAATAGAATCCATGAAGGATTCCCAGGCGACCGCAATTGTAAATAATGAGGGTTACTCTATTTACTTTTGCTCACAAAAAGTTTCCCACCAATCTTTGACATGGCGAACGGATTTGAGGAGAGAAAAAGTAATATTTTCTATATTCGAAAAGTTATGGACAAACAAATACCCTTCTAGTAGATTCAACCACTTGTCTACAACATCTGTGTCTATCTGACCTTCAAATATAGGAATATCTAAGTTGATTTGTACCTTTAAGGGGGGTGGTGCCTCCGCTCGAGGAAGATGTGTCGCCTATTGGTAGTCGCCGAAGGATTTGCGCAAAACTATCCATCATCTCATTCCTTTGCTGCGTGAGGGATTCCTCAAGAAAAATTTTGAAAGGATATCTTGTCCCATCATCTTTATTTTCTCCTTCCATGAGAGGTTGCTTGGGCGTGCGAGAGATTTTGTCCTGAAGAGAAACAAGCTTGATACCCAATTCTTTGTACCCTGACCTCGTTGGGGACATGCATTAAGACAACAAGGAGCAGACCGCTCTTATACCATTGATTCATATTTTATGAGAAGAATGAAATAAATACAGATTATTAAAAGATGCTTAACATAGAATAACAGAGATACAGTAAATCTAGTTTTCTATTCAATAAGGAAATAAGTTGAAACTATAAAATGGAGTGGAAAACAAGCTTGTTGGAATGGTGGCAGCTTATCTCTAAGAAGAGATGTGACAGCTACGCTCATTCACAAGAAGATCATTACAATGTGGCTCTGAAGTCATTTTTACAATAAACAGGAATGTCAAAAACCATAGACATCCAAAAACCTAACCCTAGGAGATGAAGTGCCAAAAGTCATGTGGGCCCCGTTTGGCTAAGTTAGTACATCAACTTCCCGGGGTCGTAACTTTTGCATAGGATCTCTGATTTAGGCACATGATAGCCCATTGGAAAGTTCTAACCGACAAGAACGATTTTCGACTAGCCCAAGCTAGTGCCTTAAACAGTCACCTTGGCCCCAAATCCCCAAAAAATGTTGTTTAGGGCCTCAAAACGGCCCCAAAAGTTTGGAACCCAAAAAACTGCCAAGGTAGAAAATTGTTTTTCGAGCCAGTGGAATAGGTGGGTGGACACCGATATCCACCTAGATCACAAGATATTATTTGAATGAGTATGGACACATTTTTGAATCCCACAAACCATTGGCTCAGATCAGGATAGTCGGTTCCTCAGCACATTCTAGTCGAGCCTCTAGCCAATACTGGACACCAAGATCACCAAATCCACTTCTTTCCACCCCAGACAGTGACCAAACTAAGGTCGCCAATCAGATGATCATGCATATCCTACACATGTAAAATTGCAAGCACCCCCATGGGGTGAAAGTATTCCCTATGTTCAACATAGCTACAATCGAGCCCTACATAGCTCAATCGACCACAACCCCTTTCAGGTGGGGTTGGGATTCCAACCATTGGGTCCCATGGATGTTGCACTACCCCTTGCAGCTACCTCGACTGACTCATCCGCTACTCTAATTGAAGCTGACAAATCCACCCAGTTCATTGAGCAGATCCAACACATCCACCCACAGGTTCAGGATATTTTATAGAAGTCTCATGCCAAGTACAAGCATCGCCATGATAAACATCGAGTGCCACATAAGTTTCAGGTGGGAGAAAAAGTTTGGTTGCACTTGCAGAAAGAATGCCTTGCAGGGCCCCATTGGAAGCTTCTCCCACTCTGTTATGGACCTTACACCATCACCAAGGTTGTGGGTGATAATGTTTTTGAGCTCACCATTCCCCCTTTCCTTGGCCTACACCTAGTGTTCAATGTGGCTCTCCTTTGGCCATATTTCCCACCATTATTGGACACCTCAAAGATAGAAAAATAGTTGACACCAACATAGCTCAACCCTAACTACATGCAACGGGCATCTAGTGATAAGATTGTGGAAGTTCAAGGGCACTCGATAGCAAAGGATCCAGCGTTATCGAGTTGTCAAAGCAGAGCAGCTCCTACACCAAGGCAAGTGTCTCACCCGGGGCCAAATTCAGTAGAAATACTTCATCTAATGGGGGGACTCAACGAAATGTATACCAGTGGACTCCCAACTACTCCAACTGGTTCATTTTGATAGTTTTTGAGTTTGGCATTTTTTTCTTAGTTTTCAGGTCCCCAACTTCTAGGGTCGTTTTGAGGCCTTAAACAACATTTTTAGGACTCGCCATAGTCAAATAGTTAAGTAAGTTAGAGTTTCATAGAAACATGTGTAGTCGTCAGATACACATTTCCAATAGGCTATCGTACGCCTAAAACGGAGATCATATGCAAAAGTTATGACCCCGAGAAGTTGATGTACACACTTACCCCAACGAGGCCCACATGACTTTTGGCGCTTCATCTCCTAGAATTAGGTTTTTGGATGTCTATGGTTTTGGAATTCATGTTTATTGTAAAAAGGCCTTCAGAGACTCATTGTACTCATCTTCTTGTGAACGAGTGCAACCATCACATCTCTTCTCAGAGATAAGCCGCCACCATTCCAGCAAGCTTGTCTTCCATTGCATTTTACAGTTTCAGCTTATTTCCTTATTGAATAGAAACCAATTTTACCATATCTTTGTTATTTTGTGTTAAGCATCTTTTGATAATAATCTGTATTCATTTTGTTCTGCTCATAAAATCTGGATCACTTGACTGGCTAGTGTGTAGGAACCCTTGTAGGTGAAGAAACAATATCTTCTTTTTCTTATGCAACCTGCTTATGTTGGATAGAAAGGTTTTGGGCCAAGGATGCAAAGGTTGCATTGTACTTTTGTTCACCTTTTGAATAGATTGTGAAGGGGATGTATTTTTCACTATGATATATTTACTTGCGGCACTATTTTGGTGGAATAGTAGTTGGAACTACCCCTGGTATCCTATAGAGATGACCCCCTAGAGTAACATTGACACTACGGGGTTGAGATGTATAAATAGCATGGCGCTTCCACATATATGGTTAGCACAAAATAAAATCACAGACATCCAACGGGGAAACATCACATAATACCTCATCCTTGAAGGGTTGGATGTCGTATGACAATTGGCACTACTAGCTAACACAGAGATCTCGTCCCTAGTGAAGCCACCCGATGTTGTATGGTTGCGGGTGTGGTGTTGTCGACAATCCCAACTGTTTGACAACCTCTACTGAGATGAGGTTCTTCTGGCTTCCTCTATCAACAATAAAATGCATCTGGGTCACCTTTACCCACATTTGTGAATGAAAAAGGTGCTCCTCTTCTTCAGGATCTGTTGGTTCTTCTAGTTGAATTGTTGCAGTCACGAAATAGCAGTGGGGTATGTGTCGATGATCTGTCTTTTCCCATTATTTTCTGAATCAGATTCTGAATCGGGGTCCAGATCCTTTTCTTTGATATTGGCCACCAATTATTGTTTTGAGCGATATTAATCGGTGTTGTGTCAGGGGATTTTGTGGAAATTGCACCACTTTCTAGTTTCCTTCTCCGTCTTTCCATTACCCTTCTTTTCATGTGGCTTTGGACTGGTTTTTTGAAGGCTGGTTGTTAGCGTCGTCTTTAGGATACTTTGGTTGTTGCGAATTTGTAGACCCGAAATCTCATTTTTTCTAGTGCCTAAATCTCTACTCGAATTTGACAGCATATTGATAGACATCTCCCAGTGATGAGATGTCCGGGAAATTCATTTTCGTTTGGATGTACCTATGTAGAGCCCCGCGGTATTACAGAACCAGATGTCGCTCAGAGTATTTGATACCTATCTTGGTGCGCAAGGTATGGAAAGTATTTGTGAACTCCGACATTGTTTGGCCCCTCTCTTCCCACAACATGGTCCATCTCATGCATTGGTCATCATAGTTACCATCAGGGAATATTGTTCCTTGACCGCATCCACAAAAAAATCCCAAGGGGGGCTCGATCCCATATATTCCAGACTCCTATGTGGAGATTTTCCCCCAGTAAGTTTCACACCAATGTTTGACATCGGGGATATCCTTAAGGAGTGTGAAGGTGATATTTTCCCTCTCGGAAAATTTGTGAACAAAGAAATAACCTTCTAGCAGATTTAACCATTTTTCTAGGGCATCCGCATCTATATGACCTTCAAATACGGGAAATATAAAAATTAACTTTTACCTTGAAAGGAGAGGTGCCTCCAAATTGGTCTCTTGATGAAGAAATTCATTTTTTTATCGGCAGGTGTTGAAGGATGTGGAAAAAATTCTCCATCATTTCTCCCCTCTGTCACGTGAGAGCTTGTTCAAGCAACAGATTAATAAAATCTTCTGCTCCATCGTTTTTATTTTCTTCCTCCATGGAGGGTTTCTTGGGCGTGAAAGAGTGATTTTCCTCAAGAGAGACAATATCGAGACCCAAATTGCTATACTCGGACTTAGTCGGGGACATGCACTGAAAAACAATCAAGAGCACCCTGCTCTGATACCACTGGTCCAGATTATTTTCGGCACAAAATAAGAGTGGAGAAATAATAAAGAAATGTACAGAGATGTATAATATGCTCAATAATATAATAGAGATATATCAGAGATATAACCATAAACACATAGATACAATAATACACAATTTATATTAATGAGTGAAATGTACAAAACTGTAGAAATACAGAGTGAAAGCTCACTAGAATGGTGGCAGCTTATCTCTGAGAAGAGATGTGACGGATACACTCATTCGCAAGAATATGATTGTTACAATGAGGCTCCAAAGGCCTTTTTAACATAAAGAAAATCCAAAACCCTAACCCTGAAAGATGAAAAGCCAACAGTTTTATAGACCCCATTTTGGGCAGTTTGGTGTATCAACTTCTCGGTGCATAACTTTGGCATACGATCTCCGTTTGGGGCACACGATAGCTCCTTCGAAAGGTATCAACAAGGAGCTTCATGTTTAAGGTTCAATCATGCATTTAACGATCATTGAGGTGCCCGATCGCGAAAAAATGTCATTTAGGTCCTCAAAATGGCCCTGAAAGTTTAGGACCCGAAAAACTACTAAAAATAGTAAATTGCCAACAAACTGTTTTGAGCTAGTTGGAATAGGTGGGTGGCCACTAATATCCAGTTGGATCACCCGGGCAATTAAATTCGATAAGTCATCAACAAATTATTTCATGTCTTTCAAAAATGCCAGCTATTTGGATTTAGTCGCAAAGACTATGAGCAAAAATAGAAGAAATACAAAACTAATAACAATTAGAAAAGAACAATATAAAATAAGAACAAGAACTTTAGTTAGAAAAGAAAAGTATAAGAAAAATAAAATCTGCAATTTCAAAGCTCTATAAATCATTGTGTGTGTGTGTGTCGAAATTGTAAAACATACCATTTTCATTTTTTTAATCTATCCCCTAATAAGAAGATGATAATTGATGTTGATAAATCCTAGGAAGGAAAGCTCTAGCTTTGCTTTATATATTTACATCTCTAAATCAATCAATGGTTTAAACTTTTGCAATGTAGGTGAACATAGTTTTCTATTTGTGTTGAGAGAAAGAATTAGAAAAAATATTTACATCTTCAAATAAATCAATAATTTGAACTTTTGTAGTATCTATCAATATATTTTTTAAGGTTACAACCAAGCCAGATATGAAATTGGTGTATGAAACCCACTTGTTTGTGGGACATAGGATCCCCTCCGCGTAAGGATTTGACTAATAAAATCTCTTGGGGTGTACATACCCTACCCCCCTTTGGATTTGAACATGTGACCTCCTAGAAGATAACAAATGTTCTTAACCATTAGACCCACTCAAGTTGTACATGTATAAAGTAGCAAAATGTATTTATAATTCAATAGGATAGAGATGTTGTCACGTGAAAAACACTTACATTATTATATATTATTACAAATAATAATAATAATATTAATAATACTAATTATTATGGATATTGAACTTACGTGTCAATTACGTGGAGGACAGCCACACTCTGCCCCACCGGGGACGCATAAAGATCTAAGAGTGAAGATTGAATAAACCATTTTATTTTATTAAGGTAATCATTGCGGTTATGAAATGATGGATGGGCAAACTTTATTAAAGACGATTGGGCAGTTTGTGGGGCCGTCCTGTCTAGTAAAAACCATACAAATGCTTTTTCCACAAAACAAAATTTCGTTGGGAATAAGTGACAAAGTTTACACAAAGTATATTTTCCAATAATTGATAAGCACGTAGATTTGGGATAACCCACCACTTAAAAAAATCTCGATCAAATGGAAAAAATCTCAATCAATTCATTTTATAAGGACAGATTAGTTGAGAAAAAATAAATTTGATTGAACGGATCCGGATCTTTGGATATTCTCGGAATGATTACTTTTCTTTTTTATAATAACAATTTAATTTATAATATAAAAAAATACCATGATTTGTTTACAGAAGAGGATAGGTTCAGCCGAGCTTTACTGATTTTCTTTCTTATCAAAATTTAATTTTTATTTTATTTTAAAAATATAAAAATAAATGATTTTGAGAAAAAATACTATGAAGTCATTTAATCTTATAATAATTTTATATAACAAAATAGTATAAATTAATCGAGTTTCAAAAGTTGTATATAAAATATTAGTATAATATTTTTTTAAAATATCTTGTAATATCATTACTAATATTATTTATATAATCACTTTTTTAAAATATCTTATCACATCGCTATTAATATCACTTATGTGATAACTTTTTAAAAATATATCTTCATATCACTATTTAAATCGTTTTCATAGTTATCCATGATTCACTTGATATTTATACTTAAAAAATTTGCTTTTAAAAGCATATCCTTTGTTTTAAAAAAATTGCTTTTAAAAGCATATACTTGGTATTCATATGTGAATATACATATAATATTCCAACTCTAACTTTCTACAACATTGTTTTGCACTTTTGTATTGTGACATCTATAACGCTTCAATTGTAAAATCCACAACTTGAGGTGGGTTTAATGGAGTACTTACTATTTTTAGATCTGGTTTTTTGCAATCGGTAGAGAAGATTTGGCGGATAGGATTAGCAGAGAATCCCCGTATTTTCTTATGGTTTTGGTGGTAGTTTTAGTGGTGTTTTCCATGTTAGTAGGTTGATGAGTTATGGCACATTTAATGGATGATAAATGTTCTGGATAAGTGGATATATAGGTGGTAGTTTCCTTATTGTTTTCTGAATCGATCCTTTTGTTGGCACACATCCAAACCATTTAATCCTTCCTCTAGATGGCAGAAGAAGTCAGAGCCTTCGGAACATCATCATTGCCAACTGCTCCCGGGTGTGACCGTTTTAGAACATATATCCATATATGATCTGTACAAGGGACAGGGTTCTGAGAAACTTGAGAAGCCATTAGGAGGAGTGGTAACACATAACAGTAAGGTAGCGGTGTCCCCTATACAGACCGAAGAACACATTAAGCACAGTAGCGAAAGGAAGGATGACACACATAGGGATAGATTATGTGTGAAAAAGCAGCAAAGGAAGAAGGTGACACGGGTTTGGAAACCCAAGAAAGTTAGACGGAGGTTGGTAATAGGCATGGATGTGGGTTTAAAAGAAACTGTAAACTTATCTCTATGAGCGTTAGTTGGGAGGTTCGCGTATAAGAAAAAGAGTGACGTCTCCTTCTCGTCGTGGATGAAGAAAACTTGGATACCCATCATTGGGTACGAACCAGAATACCTTACCTTGCCATCTGGTTGGTTCAGTCTAGTGTTTAAGCTCCCAAAAGATGCAGAGACTATTCTAAATGGTTTTTGGGACTACGAGGGTGGCAGTGTTATGTTAAAGAGGTGGCGCACCAGTTTCGACCCAGCCACATAGTACTTTAGATTTCAGCATGTATGGGTTATGTTGCATGTACTGCCACTCAACTTATGGAATTTGAGTTCCTTAAAGGCCATTGGGAATCTATTAGGTCATTTCCTCAAATGTGATGAAAAGGGTCTTTGCAATCCAGACAAGTGCATGGCGCGTATACTGGTTGAAGTGGATATCCATGATGGGCTCATGGAATCACTCGAACTACAGTGGAGAGGACAAGTAATGGTCTAGTGACTTGACTATCAGGGTCTTCCATTTTGGTGTAGTTTTTGTAGAAAGACTGGGAATCTCATAAATGATTGTCCTACATGGAACGGGCCGAGAGATGTGGTTGATTCCATGGATACACAGGTCAACAACTTGTACATGAGTGAAGGGGATGTTGATGAGGTGGGGACATTTACTTTGGTGCTGGAAGCAGATTCTTCAGAAAGATTTTCCGACTCATATATCGGTAAGTTAAAATTATATTGCCCCTCCTTATTTTTTAAGCTTTCATCTTGGGAGAAGGATTTTCTAGAAAATACCTTTCCCTCCCACATTTTTTCACTCCCAAAAACTACTAGTGTTGCCAAGAGCACTCTGGATATGGGAGGGTTGAACCCGGGTGGTGTTAGGGTTACCGAGGCCTTGTTACCTGATAAATCCATACCTACTCTGCCAGAGATATCCACCACTGATTTGGGGGGGATTCTGAAGATTCCTGCACCATTAATCTCTACTAAACCTGAGAATGCACAGTTGTCGGATACGGACTGTGAAGCTCTGATATCAACTTTAGATGATTCGGTTAGTCCTATACCTCTACAAAACTTCTGGGGTTCAAAAGCCTATCAGGAAAGCACTGAGTGCGTTCCGGGACCACCAGTGACTATTGGAAATGAAAGAAAAGGAAAGGAATTGGCTTGGTCACGTGGTTTGGGCCTGGAGGTCTCTCCAATTAATACTCGTAGTGCACACAAGAATTTAGGATCATCACTTGCGTTGGGGACTCAACAAATTGTTACTAGTCATGATTTGGGGGCACTTAGAGGCATTAAAGCCCTTGCAAGGGTTAAGAAATGATCCTTATCTCATTGAACATAAGAGGGGTTGGGGGCCTCCTAAAAATTCCTACCATTCATAGACTTTTCTCCATTAATAAACCTAATATTATCATCTTCCAAGAGACTCTTGTCTCTGCAAAAAAATCCTGAAATTTCTTGTGCACGGTTTTCCCTGATTGGATGACCATTGTTGTTAGTTCTGTTGGGACATCTGGGGGCCTATTAGTGGCTTGTAATCCTAAGATTTTTGAATTACAATCCTTTCTAAGTATCGGTGGAATTCTTTTGACAATTATCCACCTCCCAGATAAAAGAAATATAAGTTTTATTAATACATACAGTTCGTGCACGAGGCGCGGGCGCTTCTGGGAACAAGTGGAAGCTAATGGTCTATTAGCACTTAATAATCTCGTCCTAGCGGGTGATTTAAACTTTGTTGATAGTATCAAAGAAGTGTGGGGAGATGTTGCATTACCCTATCCGTTAATGGTTTTTTTTTTAATCTTTTCTCAAAGAACAGGTTGGTGGATATTAAACCTACAGTTATCATGCCGACTTAGCAAAATGGCAGGAGAGGGAGAGAGGAAATTCATAAGAGACTGGACATAGCATATGTCTCTGAAGATCTCTTGATTGATGCTGCAAAATATAGATAATGGGTGGAACTACCTTTCATTTTAGATCATGCTCCAATTGTTCTACAACTTGATTATGGTTACAAGCCCGTTGCATACCCTTTTAAATTCAATCAAGACTTTTTACAAGAAGAGTCTTTTTGCATTCTAGTTCGAGCCTTTTGGAACTCACATCAGGTAGACGCAGGGTTTGGAGCACAACAAAGGTTGTCTAGCAAACTCTCAGGTTTAAAGGCACATGTGAAGATATGGATGGCTAACAAAAAGAAAAAGGAGTTAGTCCTTTTGAAACTTTTATAAGATGAGATTGCACTACTCACTGAAGATTACTTACATGTTGATCTGAGCACTGATCTTAGATTTTGTTTGAAAGAACTTGAAGTTGAGAGAAACAAGTTATTGTTGGATGAGGAGGAAAGGTGGTGCCTTAAAAGCAGAGTGACTTGGATAAAATGTGGAGATAGGAATACTAATTTTTTTCATCATTTTGCTAGTTACAGGAGGAACAATAAACATCTTTGGGAGATTAAAGATTATATGGGACAAGTACATTATGGTCAGGAAGCATTAAAGACTGAAGCTCAGCGTTATTTTAGATCCTTCTATCAAGAGCCAAGATTAAATACGATAGTGGATAAGGTATCATCAGTGGGTTTGTTTCTTAGGATGGTTAGTGAGGAGCAAGTCAACCAGCTTGAAAAATCAGTCACTAAAGAGGAGATTATGGATGTTCTAAAGGGTTTTGCCAAGGACAAAAGTCTTGGGACTAATGGGTGAAGTGTGGAATTCTACTTGCACTTTTTTTATATGATTGCAAATGATTTGCTAGAAGTTGTTGAGGAGTCACGCAGGACTGGTGTTGTTAACAGAGAGATTAATTCGACTTTCATAGCTCTCATCCCCCAAGGTCAATGATCCTGCAACTTATGAGGAGTTTCGTCCGATAGCTCTGTGTAACCTATGTTATAAGATCTTCACAAAAATTATTGTTAGGTGCATCAAACCGATTTTGTCTCGTGTATTATTCGAGGAGCAATTCGGTTTTTTGAAAGGTATATAGATTATCGATGTTATTGGGACAACGCAAGAATTTTTGCACAGTATTAAAGAGAAGAAGTTACAAGCATTGATTCTCAAAATTGATCTGGAAAAAGCATGTGATTGTGTTAGTTGGGATTATCTAAAATTGGTCTTAATACAATGTGGGTTTGGCATCCCTACAACAAAGTGGATTATGGGATGTATTACATCTGCTACATATGCCACATTGATCAATGGTGAACCCACAGGTTTCTTCAATAGTGAAAGAGGTTTACGCCAGGGTTGTCCATTATCGCCCTTAGTTTTCACTTTAATCATGGAATGATTAAGTTTGGTTTTAAAAAGAAGTAAAGAGGAAGGATTACTCACTGATATTAAGGTATATAGGCTCTTTAAGATAATCCACCTTTTGTTTGTTGATGACATCCTTGATATGTCTAAAGCATCTATTGGTGAATGGCAAAAAATAATAAGAATATTAGATGGTTTCTGCAAAGATTATGGACTCAAGATAAATGAAAAAAAAACAATATTTTTGTAGTATGGAGTGAGACAATAGACATTGGAGGAATTGCAGGCTATTTCTCACAATAATATTGCTGATCTCTCTAGTGGTTTCAGGTATATAGATTACTTCTTGAAGATTTATAGATACAATTCGGAGGACTGGATTTGGATGATCGACAAGTTTGAAGCCAGGATCGGCCACTGGTGCAATCAACAACTCTCCATGGCGTGGCGCAGTGTTCTTATCAAGGTGGTATTAGAAAGTCAACCTGTCTATTGGTTGGCACTTGGTAATTTGCCTTCTTTGATTATTCAGAAGATTGGACATCTTATATACTATTTCTTGTGGTCAGGATACAATAAGAAAAAAAAGTTTCACCTCTGTGCTTGGCAACTTCTAGCAAGACCAAAGAAGTTTGGGGGTTGGGGCTTACATGACTTGGGAAGCTTCAGTAGGGTGATGGTGGCCAATACCCTCTGGAGGGCTCTGAAACATGATGGTTTATGGCATAGTATCTTGAAAAACAAATACTATCCATATGTTACAGTTGATAGATGGTTGCACACAGTTACAATTATCGATGTCAACGGGTCGCAGACTTGGAAGTACCTTTTAAAATCATTATACATTATTTTACAGTGGATTGCATGGCGGCCGGGGTCTGGTCATAAAATTCTATTGGGCTTTGATCATATTCTGGGAATGGGAGAAGGGGCGATCTTGACTGGGGATTTGATCACAACTCTCAATAGGGGAGGAATATATATTTTATTTCAGGATCATGGTGAAGATCGAGTGGGGATGGTTGGAACAAATTGGTACTCCAGTGATGTTTTGGGACTAGCTGGGGATCTCGCCTTGGAATGGTATACTTTCCTATTTGCTCTCATAAATAATGGTATTCAACTTACTGAGAAGCCTGATCAACTTATCTAGGTGGGGGGTGATGAATCTGGTATATTAACGGTCAAGAATGCATATGAGGCTATGGAAAAAGAGAAATGGGTTTTTGTGATTGGCAGCTAGAGGAAATCTCTATGGACCTGGACATGCCCATTAAAAAATCGCTTATTCACCTGGCTGTTGGTAGAGAATAAGATCCTTACCTGGGATTTTCTTCAACGAAGAGGTTATTATGGCCCAAGTTACTGCTTTTTATGTAAGAACAACCAAGAAATTTTTTTCCATCTGTTTGTGGAATGCACATTTGTGTCGAAAGTGTGGGATAAGGTTACATCTTTTATAAGACATCGTGGCAGGAATATCGTCAATACAATAGCGGAATGTTTTAAGGCATGGAAAATACAATTTTTATCATATCCTAGTTTGTCGATGATAATTTGTTGGTTTGTATGGAAGGAGTGAAACCTGGCAATTTTCGAAGGGCATACCCCAAATTTACAGAAGGTGGCATATCTCTCTTTTCTCTCTTTGGAGAGCTACAAAAAAATCATGAAATATGTTGGTTGTAGGAAGTCTACAAGTTTAGTTGCAGAGTGTGGAGTAGGGGGGTGGTTTGATGGTGTTTTTGAAGCCTCAAGGGATAATTGTGGAGTTGGTGGTCTTATAAAAATTAATGAACATAGATGTTACAAATGGTTATTCAATATTGGGCCTGGTTCTAATACAAAGGTTGAGCTTTTGGGTGCATGGGCACTTTTCTTATTGGCTTCTCGCCTTTCAATTATGGAAATATATATCCGGGGTGATTCCAAAATTATCATTGATTGGCTGAAAGGTATGGGGAACCTACAAGTAGCTGCACTGGAATGTTGGAAGGACCGCATCAAGGAGATAACAAAGCACTTTCAAAAGATTACCTATGAACACGTTTAAAGGGAAGGTAATATTGTTGCGGATGGTCTGTCGAAACATGCTCTTCAACAAGTTCCAGGGAAGATTATATATTATATGTGTGAAGAGGATCATGAAGGACCTATTCAGTTTTTAAACCTCTACTAAGGGATTGGCCGTGATCCTTCTTTATTGTTGTTATGGATTTATAGCATGATGAATGTTTTAGTGTGAAGATCCTCTTTCTCTCAAGCATAGGAAGTTTACTTTTATCTTTCCAGGCAGTTTTGGGATTGTTCTGTCCCTTGTGATTTTGGTATTAAAAAACTTTGGAGGTGTACTGACATGATAGTCATGTAGGCCATGAGATGCTGCTATATGTATTTTTTTGGGCATCCTAGATGTTGACATATGTGATATGATATCTTTTTGTGAACAATTTATATTTTGAATAATATAAAGTGAAATTTTCTTGAGGAAAAAACCCACAACTTGTAAACACCCATTGTGAATCTATGACCTTCTTTGCAATACTTGTAAATTTATCTTGGATAACCATGAGATTTTACAAGTCTTGTTTTCCTAACAATGTAATACTTTGAATGCAGCATTCTAAATATTAGATTACATTATTTTAAAATTACTCATGATTGGTAGCAAGATTAAGATCAAATTCCATAACACTAAAACCAAGTAAAATAATGAAATTTGTTTTTTAGTAAACTAAATACAAGTTCATTAAAAACAAAAATCAAGCAGACAAAAGTTTCATAAAATGCCAACTACACGTTCTCTTTTCCACTCATTCACTCTGCTTCATCAAATCATGCCACAAAATAATAAGACTTCTTTCAATTTTCCAACATTCTTAATCACATCAACTCCTTTATCGTAAGATTCTACCACATGTATAGCTTATATGCTTAAAAGAGATATATAAGATTCCTTCTTGCTTCTACACTCAAAAGATATATAGTAGGTTTCTTTTTGTTTTTTAATGAGGTAATACCACTGACCCACTTTGGAAAGTGTATCAATGTTACGATCAATTCAACCTACATCTCGTGCTAATTGAACATCACATCATTTTGACAAATTGTTTTGCATCTTTCGAAGTCTCACTGAAGAAGTGTGATGTTGAAATCCCTTACATATCTTAGATACTTGAAAATATCTTAAAACTTTCTTTATGTTGAAATTTAAGATTAATAAGAATCAATTATCATAACAACAATGTGAGAAAAGTATTCTCACACCATTATCTACAAAAGGATTTTATCTATCTATAATCTCAAACTTGTTGGAACACACAGTTCTTTTTTAAACTCACCTTGTCGGATGTATGGGTCAACTATGTCTTTGGGTTGACAGTCAACTAAATCCTTAGTTGATCATGTCCACTTATGGATTGTCGATCCATGTTTTATGCACAGGTGTAACCGCTTTTATCTAAGTTTGTTGAGTTTGGTGTATGACCAAACCTATTTATACTTACCTTGTTGGATGTATGGGTCGATTATGTCTTTGGGTTGACAGTGAACTAAGCCCTTAATTGACCATGTTCACTTATGAATTCTCGATCCACGTTTTATGCACAGGTACAACCGCCTTCATCCGAGTTTGTTGAGTTTGGTCCATGATCAAACCTATTTATAGACAATCTTAATGATCGGTCTATCATCATCTCATATTTTCAGATCATCTGAAAATATGGGTCTGACCGCGCATTGCATGGACTTGGAAGTTTTCATCATCGACTAGCGAGAAAGGAGATAGGTCCGACCGTGCATTGCATGGATGAAGTGAAGAAGGGACGACTCGATTTTTTATTGCATCGATGCCAAACATATTTTGACTTGACTTAACTGGAGTCTGTCCAACCTGGAATGAACCAGATTTCGACTGGACTTGCAGAGTTCTCAACCTGCATAGGCTTGGATTCCCATTGGAGGGTTCGATTAGATTATTCCTTGATTGGATGGTGTGAATGTTAGTCCGTGGATATCCTAATATGACTCCTCATCATGCGACCTGTCCATCTCCGACCGGCTTATGCATGGCTCTTGGTATTGCATGCTTGTTGTGTTGGGGTGATGTTCCACTTGAAATTTTTAGCAAAAGAAGTTTCTACAAGTATATGTTGAGAATTAGGTGGCTCCCTTTCCTAGACAAACCCATATAGACCCTACTTGGTGTAAGTCGTCAGATTTCTTATCGACTTCCCATCCATTTTTTTATTTGTTGCAAACTTATTTCCCTTGATCATGCCCTCCATCGACGATGGGCCTGTTGGATGAAGACAAACCTCTGATGCTTCAAAAACTATAGGAGATTCATGAGAAGAAGGCTATCGCCTTGGAAGAATCTCACAGGTGACTTCACGCAGAAGTCACTTCCTTACATAATATTGTTGCACAATTGCAGACAGGGAATCAAAGACTGAGTAGTGAACTAGAGACATCCCACACCCAGCTAGAATATGAGGTTGCCCTCTTTCAAACCAACCTTTTGCAATGGTTTGATGAAAAGTCTAGGAAAATTGTTGACCTAGAACAGACCATGGAAACCATTTTTCAAGATCCGGTGGATGAGTTTGGTAATAGGAAGGATCTTTTCAATGATATTGTGAAGGAGCTGAAAGTCCTCTATCGTGAAAATCTTTCCTTGAATATATAAAATATAGGACTGAAAAATCAGTTAAAATATCAGAAGATGTGTTCTATATTGTTGTGACTGAGCACTCCAGAAGGGTTGTTTCCATGGGAAACATTGTTGCTAGCTTTTTTTAGTCTCCTGCAGATGAATTTGAAGAAAAGTATGACCTTCTTGAAGACTTGGAAGAAGAACTGAAATCTCTTCCTCATATGACATTGAGTACAAATGTCATCCAGGTGATGGAAAAAAATACCCAGTTGATTCATGAGTTTTCCCACTCWAGGAGATTCGTGAAGAAKTTTMTCCTCTTCAAGAAGATAACAATTGTGTGTTTGATGAGTATMGGGAATTGAAGGAAKATTATGRTGTTGTATTGTTAYAGCTGACTAAGAAGGATGCAACTCTTCAGATCTTGTGGACTACTGAATAGAATGTTGAAACAATCGTTGAGAAAAAGATTAATGTTGTTGAGCTGCCAGACTCACTTATTTCTTCTTCCACCATAGTTGCTAGTCTTGTTGTTTGTGAGAAGAATGTTGATGTTGTTGAGCTACCAATCTCACCCATTTTTTCTCCACCACCTATGCTTCAAAAACTATAGGAGATTCATGAGAAGAAGGCTATCGCCTTGGAAGAATCTCACAGGTGACTTCACGCAGAAGTCACTTCCTTACATAATATTGTTGCACAATTGCAGACAGGGAATCAAAGACTGAGTAGTGAACTAGAGACATCCCATACCCAGCTAGAATATGAGGTTGCCCTCTTTCAAACCAACCTTTTGCAATGGTTTGATGAAAAGTCTAGGGAAATTGTTGACCTAGAACAGACCATGGAAACCATTTTTCAAGATCCGGTGGATGAGTTTGGTAATAGGAAGGATCTTTTCAATGATATTGTGAAGGAGCTGAAATTCCTCTATCGTGAAAATGTTTCCTTGAATATATAAAATATAGGACTGAAAAATCAGTTAAAATATCAGAAGATGTGTTCTAGATTGTTGTGACTGAGCACTCCAGAAGGGTTGTTTCCATGGGAAACATTGTTGCTAGCTTTTTTTAGTCTTCTGCAGATGAATTTGAAGAAAAGTATGACCTTCTTGAAGACTTGGAAGAAGAACTGAAATCTCTTCCTCATATGACATTGAGTACAAATGTCATCCAGGTGATGGAAAAAAATACCCAGTTGATTCATGAGTTTTCCCACTCTAGGAGATTCGTGAAGAATTTTCTCCTCTTCAAGAAGATAACAATTGTGTGTTTGATGAGTATCGGGAATTGAAGGAATATTATGGTGTTGTATTGTTATAGCTGACTAAGAAGGATGCAACTCTTCAGATCTTGTGGACTACTGAATAGAATGTTGAAACAATCGTTGAGAAAAAGATTAATGTTGTTGAGCTGCCAGACTCACTTATTTCTTCTTCCACCATAGTTGCTAGTCTTGTTGTTTGTGAGAAGAATGTTGATGTTGTTGAGCTACCAATCTCACCCATTTTTTCTCCACAACCTATTGTTGTTTGTAAGCCAGATGTTGTTGATTTATGTTTTGAAACTAATAATTGTGTTGTTTAATCCATATTATGCCTGAGATGTTTCCACCAAGAACCAGTATTGGATATGATGTTGTTGTTGCCTCCTTTCCTACACCTGCCCTTGTTGTAAATAGGGTATTTTTGTTAATTGTGGGTGCATCTCAGACGGAATTTGCTAGTCAAGAACTCTATTGATGAACCAGTTGTTGATATGGTTATCCCCAACCTTCTAGACTCTCAAACTATTGTTGTTGATGACATTGTTGCTAATATACATGGTTGTTCTACTCCTAAGAGTACACCTTACCATGAACCCATATCTCTTGCTCATCTAGCACATACCTATGTGCCTTATCATCATCCTTGCCATCGAAGAAATGACAATCATGCTTTCTGATCGTTGTAAAAAAAACATGAAATACAGAACCGTGGACCCGTACTGACTACCAAGATTGACTGTGGTTGGACTGATGAGTGGTCATGGGCACATCTGACCATCTTTTTTAATATTTCCTACCATTGTGTTTCGTCTATTGTACAAATGTACAACGCTCCTCTTCATTATTGATGCTTTGCAGTGGTCTACCATAAGATCGACCCAACTTGATAGTCAACTGGAGGTGTTTCAACTATTCATTTGTCGACTGAGTTTCAACTCTCTATTGTCCATTGAATGGAGGTGTTTCGACTGTGCATTTGTCGACTGAGTTTCAACTCTCTATTGTATGTCAAATGGTGTGTTTCGACGAAGAATTGTTGTTGATAGTTTGATCTCTTAGTTGTGTTTAAGCGGAGGGGAGTAATTGAAGTTGTTGATGTGTAAACCTAGTTGTTGTACCTTTGTACCTAATACAAAGAATGTTTATATATAGAGATTGTCTAGCTTGGAAAAGACTGTTGGATTAACAAAGACTAATTTTTTTGGTGTGTTCTTGTCTAGTCATCTCATCGCCTGGATGATGTTGTCTTGTTGTCTAGTCGATTGACCGACTGGGACCATGTTTTGACAACATATTTTACAATCAGTTTTTAATGGATGAATTCTCTTTGGCCTTGATATGTGTCAATGGGGATCATATTTCCTAAGGAGTGTTTTTGTACCATCTTGTGATCATCTTTTGCAGTCAGCACAAATTCAGGGATAAATGTTGTGGAATTTGTTTTCATCCAAGATGAGTTTGGGTGTTGGACCATGTGTTTCCTTTGTAACCTCACCTTATCGGATGTATAGGTAGACCAAGTATTTGGGTCGAAATCTAACTAAACCCTTGTTTGACCATGTCCACTTATGGATTCTCGGTCCATGTTTTATGGACATGTGCAACCTTCTTCACCCGAGTTTGTTGATTTTGGTCCATGACCAAACCTATTTATAGATGATCTTAGTGATCGGTTTATCATCATATTAGATTGTCAGATCATCTCGAGAGATCTTATCTCGCTCTCAATGACTGATTCATGCTTCAGTGATACAGTGTCTTTCGACACCATCACTTCTCTCAGATCCGTTGTCCTCTGCGTTCAATCTCTATTCCAACAAAACTTTGTTGTTAATTTCACTTGAAAATATCAAGCAAGCACAAATAATTACTCATGAAAACTATACCATCTACATAAAGTACTAGGTTATAAGTGACGTATCAGTCCATTTGATATAGGAATTTCCATTCATAACGTTGATCCAAAATGGGTCACTATATAATTTATCCATTTTAGTACTTTTGTTGGCACAGGGGTAGACCCAGGGTTCAACGCTACAACAACACACCAACAAATCCCTAACTACTGACCCTTTCGGCAACACCTGCGAAGCAGATGCAGTCTCACCCGAGGTAGAGGCAGGGGTGGTTGCAAGACTCGTGTTTCTGCAACCTTAGCTGAGACACAAATCTGTGATTCTAACACTTAATAAAGCACTCAGCACTGCCAGTTCTTCAATATGCAAGCAATATCTACTTCACTGATAAAATAGAGCTTCGCAGTACTCACACTAATCTACTATACTCAAGCACTTAGCATAGGAAAATAGATCAGATCGAGTAGATTAGGCACTAAATATAACCATATAGATTAGATCTAACATTCTCACATCTAATAAGCACAAAGCATAAGTAGGTTTATCTAAATACATCCAAGCACTTAGCAAATAACTTGTAAATCACATAAAGACAAAGCATAAAGCATCATAACATAGGATTTATGTGGTTCACCCCCTCCCTAGGGCTATGTCCACCAACTCCTCTTCTTCATATTCTTCAGTCAATCAGTTTCAAGATCTGCGCATCTCACTAGATGCTTCTTCCTTGCGTTACAGCGCAAAGCATTCTACAGTCTCACACAAGGACTTGCACTCAGCTCTGCAAGTCTTACACATAATGCACAAAATCCCTTACAGTTCACACTAGCACTTATCCTTTAGCACTTAGCTTACTGGCC
>JASDQU010099976.1:0-10384 GCA_032191745.1 Picea mariana | reverse complement strand
ATGTTCTTAATGAAGAGTTTGATCTTCCATTATCATGTCACTAACATGTCTTCACCTTTGATGACCAAAAATGTGGATAACAGAATACCCCCCAAAGTCTAAGAGTGGAACCAGTGACAGTCAATAGACTTTGTAAGCTGCATGTGTGTGTCAAGAACCAAAAGCACATCTAATCAGAAACCTGCAAACATCCAAGCATCAGCAGTATATCATGTATATCAATTTTTGAGGTAGGCATTCCCATACTCAGATCATAGACTGGTGACATCATAAACAAAGGTCATGGCCACCAATCATACACTATGGATCCATGTAGTCATAATATAGCACAACCACCTTAATACACTGTGGATCTGTGCGACAAATTTTTAATCAAGACGACATAGCCACGAAACATACACAGTGGATCTATGTGTCGCAAATAATACATATTCCATCGCAACCTGGATCTCAAAGACATATCCAGGGTCTTCAATCTCATCGCCCAAAGTACGAATCTAACCATATGTGTTGAAGTCAAACATGGTAGAAACCACTTGATTACCGGTCATTGATGTAACCGTTAACAAGTGCGAGGGAAATCACCATTGATGTCAATGACTCCCAAGGTACTACAGTACAATCCATCAATTGTGAATAAATGATTTGATGTCGAACAATCAATGGAATCTTTCGATCAGGGGTCAATGATGTAAACCCACTGTCGAAAGCGAGAAACTTTCCATTGAGGCATGCAAGCTCCAAGGTACTGAATGATCTCTAAGTCTTAATCCCGGATAATGTGCTGATGTCGACGAAACAAGACTTGTCACAGGAGGGCCTTGATGTATCCCCCATTAGTGACACGAAATGAGTAATGGAGTTTGAAAGTGAAACATAGTATGTGGCAATTGAACTTTGGACACAGGGAAAGCTGACACAAAGTGAAAGGATAACTGCAGATGGCCGACTCAAATAGAAGTTTCGAATGGAAAGCTCTTGAACATATGGATGACACGACCAAGTATTTGGCAGCATTGACTCAAAAACGACACATGGAAAGACCTTGTAATCAAATCGAATGAGAGACAAATGGATTCCCAAACCAACTTTGGATGATGAATAGGGGGTGTCATGTTCAAGAGCGACACTTACTGCCAATTAACTCAAAGACGAAACATATCCCTTTCCCAAATTTTTTCCCCCACCATTTCTGGCAAGTACCTCTTTATTTTTACGCAGCTTGAAGAGGATCACATATGCTTGTTGATATAAGCTCATCCTTCAAATGAGTCCCTCAGAGTATTTTTAACGAACCCTAAGAAGGAGTGGCTCGGTCCCATCACGGGTCTGTCAATGTTTGTTTAACGAGTCCAAAGATAGCAAAATCGAAGGTTTTTCAAGATTATAGAGTTAGGAAAAACACTCAAAAGAGAACTCTCTCAGTTCCTTTTTCGTACCATATTCCAACGAGACCAAAAAAGGGTTAAACTATCGCTCAAAGGACACGTAACTTCAAATACTTTAACGAGCGTGAAAATAGCAAGATCGCTCGACAATCTTTTCATATTTCGAGAGCCTAAAAAGAGCTTAAAGATAACTCCAGGGGGGTTCCTTTTTCGTGTAACCACAACGAGCCCGGAAAAGAGATAAAACAATGCTCGATCACGTTCTAGGTTTTTCGCAAGTGCAAGAATGGATAAAAGGCACTTGAGGTTTTTAGATCAAAACCATAGGAAACCAATAAAAACACACCACACCATAAGAGTTTTTTGTCCATAATTATTTGCATTAGGTACCTGCAAATCATTTGACTCACTTTCGTTTAGTAATTAGGGTTAAATGGGCTAAATAATGAAATAAAAATGGAAAAACCCACTTTTAATATGGTAAAAAGTAAATAAAAAAAATTTACCTCCGATCTTCATCGTCGATTTACGGGAGCTTCGGGGAATCATTTCATGAACCGTCTGGATCAAAATGGTAAGTGTTCAATTCCCTAACTTTTCATGGTTTAATTTCATGGTTTTAGTGGTTAAATTTTAAGTTTCAAGGCATTTATTGAAACCCTATGCGTGAATGAGGATTCTCGCAGGCTACCCATACGGGGCCTGCGAGAAGTCTTCATTCTCGCAGGTGGGCTTCAGTTACAGTGCGAGAAGTTCACACTGTGCGTTAAAGTCACCTGTGAGCAGCACAGAGTCAAAATATTTTTATAACGTTTAGCCAATAAAACCAATTTTTCTCATGCTTTAGATTATTAACTATCTTCACATGATTGCCATGCAGGTTAATAGCTATCACAATGGTGCTCGAATGGAGAGAAAGGGAACATGAGGACGATAATTTTTCCGCCGAAAATCACCCTCAAACCATTGCCTCTTTAAGAGATTGTGGTCTCCTAAAGTATTTCCACATACCGGGTATGAGAGCCCAAGTGCGATTGTTGGAACATTTAGTCCGGATGTGGGATCCGGATCAACAGGTTTTTAATGTTGGTGCTCACACTTTGAGAATCGACATTGAGGATATTTATTTCCTTAATGGGTTGTCAAGATGAGGTTCTTATGTTAGTTTGACAGGTAGCTGTAGGGGCGGTATGAAGATGAGTGAGTATTGTCGAGAGTATTGCGTGCCAGAGGCTGAAAGACAAAAGGGAAAAGTGGCCATTTGGGGAGTGACTGATATAACTCTTCGTACCATTCTCTTTACTATAGCTCGAATGGTAGGTAGTGCTGCCCTGCATATGGCTCTATAGAGCTACTTTCAGTATGCCCTCGAGTGTCTTGAGCCCCGGGTTTTCAACTGGGCTGATGCAGTGCTACGTAACCTCAAGAAACAACTGACAAAAAGAAGGCGTGGAGACTTAAAATAGTTTGGTTATGGATCACTGCTAGTGTCCTTCTTCTGTGAGAGAGTCCCAGTGTATAGGCTTCAGGATGATTGGCACTTTTCGGGTCCCAAGGATCCACGGATGCTACGATGGTGCCAGCTCATGGCTAGGCATGTGGCAGGACCTATCGTCAGGTATGACGATCGTTTCTTCGACTGGCTCCAAGGCTAGGTTGTGATGATAGAGGATTATGCATATGCTGGCTTGGACTTTCGAGGTGATCCTGACCTTGCCCTTCCTGAAGACGCACAGTGGGGAAATATTCGTAAGAAGTACACCAACTTTTTATCTTTTTAGATGTTTTTGTATTTTCATCATATTAAATGTTTTTGGTTTTGTAATTTTAGCTCAAGACTAACACCAAATTGTATTGATAACACAGATGTTGGGGCATACAGACCAGCTGGTAGTTCTTCTGTTCAGCGACGAGGAGAAGCAATAGTTCCAGTCCCCCAGTATGCCGAAGACTACCTTATAGTGGAGAAAAACTTAGAGGGATTAATGCATGATGTTCCAGATATGCCTCTGGAGGAGATCCCACGATGTGATCAGCGTCATACCGTGGGAGTCTCTGCCTCTATGGGTCGTTTGCTCTGCAGAGTAGCCAGGACTTTAGCATGCTATCGTGAACATCATTAATGTCATGAAATTGTTATGTAGAAGCCATGAGCTTCCATTTTTTACATTTTGGTCTTCAGACTCATTTTGTAAAAATAAACTTTGATCGTTATATATATACATGGTTCCTACCGTCTTACTTTACATTGTGTACATTTTAATGTGTTTAATTTATAAGTGATTTAAATGCCTGTCCAATACGTAATTAGCTAACGCATCTGTCAATGTATTAAGACTTCTCGGAATGTGTTGATGTTCTATATGATCAAAATGTCTTTCCAAGAGATAAATCCGCAAATATACTCTTAATAATGTAGGACTTCGAATAGAATAGACATTACTTAGTTGTAGCACCACTAGCCGCGAGTCAAGTCGCACAACCAAACGACGAATTCCAAGAGAGATAGCATCAACCAATAACTCAATCATGGTGCTATACTCTACGATGTTGTTGGTTTCCCGCCCAAAACATACACCTTGTAAATATATAAGATCGTTTGTTGGGGCATAGATAGCCCAGGTAGCAGAAGCTAAGTTTTGAGTACTACGGCTAGCACCGTCGGCGAAGCCAATATAAGTTAGTGAATACTCTGACATCTGGGAATCAAACACAACGTCATGTAAGGGAAAACCAAATAATGTCAAACTCAAAACTAACAATACCAGACACACCCAGTATGATACATAAAAATACAAGTACTTCATGCACAAATGACTCATGCATAGTACTTCTTTAAGTACAACCCATTTCTAGTTTCACTCAAAGGTACCCCATCATAATCCACTAGCTCATATGCCCCCTTTGCCAAAACTTTGCTAACAATGTAAGGCCCACGCCACATTGGTTCAAATTTCCCAGCTCCTAAGACATATTTATCTTGTTCATACAAAAGAACGAGATCTCCTTCAGAGAAGACAGGAGGTTTAACATGCTTGTCATACGGTGCCTTAACACGTTTCTTCTGGGCTTCGATTACCAAAGTGGCTTCACGGTGAGTCTCATCTAATTGCATCAAATACAACAGACGTTCCTCTTCGGCAGAAGTATTGGGTAAAAGTTCTACGGCTAGTTTCAGAGACGAAATCTCACATTCTATCGGCAGAATGGCTTCCATGCCATAAACTAATCGAAAAGGTGTGAATCCTATGGCAGACTTAACAGATGTCCGATATGCCCACAATGCTGAAAATAACATTGTGTGCCAGCTGGTTTTATGTATTCCTATCATCCGTCGAATCATAGTGACGAGAACCTTATTAATGGCTTCAACTTGGCCATTAGCCTGTGGATAATAGGGAGTTGAACTATCATGACGAAGGCCCAACTTCTCGGTAAGTTCAAACATCATATTATTTCTAAAATGACTGCCGTGATCGGTAATGATAGCTTGAGGAACACCAAAACGAGTGATGACATGGTTGAAAAGAAATAACACTACAGTCTTCCCAGTATTATCAAATGTCGGCATTGCCTCGGCCCACTTAGTAAAATAATCAACAACAACGATGATATACCCATGCCCCCCATCCAAGTGAGGGTGACATGTCATGAAATCAATGCCCCATTTAGCGAAAGGACCTACTAAGACTACAGGATGAAGGGGAGTAGGATGCGACCAAATCTTCTGATTATAGGTCTGGCAGGCATGACATTTCTGAATAGCAGTTATGCAGTCATGAAACAACGAAGGCCAAAAATAACCTGCACGCAAGATTTTCTGGGCAGTAGCATACCCAGACATATGACCACCACATGCTCTAGAGTGGCAGTCATTCAAAGCTCTCTCGGCTTCGTCAAAATTTAAACAGCGCCGAAACACAGAATCAATACCTCGATGGTAAAGTGTATCACCAAGGATAATATAATTACGTGCTTGATAACGGATGCGACGTCGTTCGGCACTAGACAGAGCAGGCTGAAAAGTTTGAGTTTGGAGATAGATAATGATATCTCCATACCAAATGTCGTCAGTATTGATAAGGAAAAGTGATTCGTCAGGTAACGAATCGACTGCTACCTTTTCCGTTGCAGTGTGGGGAAAGTCACAAATCAACTCAGCGAAAACTAGGGACTTCTTCAACGTGGCTCGATCGAATTCCAAATCGAACTCCTGGAGAATAACAATCCACTTCGAGTACTTACCCCCCAGCAATTGATGAGTCAATATATGTTGCATGGGGTTACAGTGTGAAATCACGGTAGTTTTCCTGGAAAGAATGTAGTGACAAAATCGTTGAACTGCCTAAACAACAGCCAAGGCCATCTTTTCAACATGTTGGTATTTAATTTCCATAGAAGTTAAACTTCGACTCAGGTAATATATAACATGCTCATCGCGGGCATCATCCTCTTGAACGAGAACCATGCCGATAGTGTACTCGGACGCAGCTAGATAAAGAAAGTAATCTCGACTATAATTCGGAGGGAAAAGAAGAGAAGCTTTAGTGACGGATAACTTCAAGTCTTCGAAAGCATCGTTAGCAGTTTTATCCCAGACAAACTCGGAACCTTTCTTTAGAAGATGTGTAAAACCCCGAGTAATCTCAGCGTAATTCGGGATGAAGCGACAAAAAAAATTTTCCTTCCCCTGCAAACTCTGTAACTGGCGTAAAGAAGAACAAGGAGGGAGATTGAGAATCTCCTCGACCTTGATAGGATCTACCCTAATCCCATGGAGTGAAACAATGAAACCAAGGAGACGGTTGGATTCTACGCAAAAGACACATTTATGAGGATTCAAGCGAATGCGATAGAATCGACAACGAACAAAAATTGCTTGGAGATGCATAGGGTGATCGACTCGACGTAACGAGTGAGCCGACAAATCATCCAAATAAGGTTGAATAATATGCTTAATATCGTGAAATGCATAAGACATAGCATGTTGGAACGTAGCACCTGCGTTCTTCAGACCGAAAGGGAGTTTCCTATAGGCAAAAGTACCCCAAGGACATATAAAAGCTGTCTTATGTTGGTCCTCAGGAGCGATATTGATTTGATTATAGCCGAAAAATCCATCCATGAGGGAAAAAATTTCACTGCCGGCACAATCATCGACGATTTGGTCAACGAAAGGGGTTGGAAAATTGTCCTTGGGACAAGCTTTATTGATATCTCGATAATCAACACAAATGTGTATACTACCACCTTTCTTATCGATCAGAACTGGGTTGGAAACACATTCTGTGAATGCCACTGGATAAATAAAACCCGCTTTAAGGAGTTTTTCAACTTCAAGTTTAATGGCCGCGGCTTTATGTGGATGGAAAGGATGGAGGCGCTGCCGGACTGGTTTGGCTCCGAGGTATGTCTTAATTTCATGGACCACAATAGAGGGGTCAATACCCGACATTTCTTCATAACTCCATGCAAAGATATCACGAAATTCTTTAAACAAGGAAGTGTAAGTGACAATCTCTTCTGGAGAACATGAAGCTCCAATATGAACGTTCTCGACGATTACAGGTTTAAATTAAATATCTATGGGAATCGTGGGCGAAATGTTACTAAGGTTCCCTTCTGTGAACACATCTCGTGTAGGTTGGGAAACCGTGGAAATAACAACAATGGTTGATGGAGTCGAAATCCGTTGATAATTCTCAAGAGTCTGTTGTTCTAGAAACAAGATGGAATGATGATGTCCATCGTCCCAAGGGGTGTCCTCCATGATGGACATGATCATCTCGTCAGTGGGAAAGATGACTCGGAAAGGATCAGGAGACAAGTCATCAAAAGAATCAGTAGGAGGGGTTGTCGATTGAATAGCTTGGTAATCGGATTCAATCAGACTTAGTGGCATAACGTCGCCGAAGCGAACATGATCTCCAAGATCAGGGACTATCCAAGGGTCGGTAGACACTGGAAGTTCACGAGGTACAGTAGAGATCATATTAATAGATGCAACTAACGGGCGTGGAATGTCGGGTGGTGGTGTTATGGGAAAGGTACCCATCCAACATTCTCATAACCCGGTGGGGTGTTTCCTATGAATGACACATTACCTGTGCGAGTATCGGCATTAAAGAAGGTGAGTTGATCAACCGTGACCACTTTTCCCTGGTGAGGAAATCGTAGGACACTAAAAAGGGTTGATACGACAGCACGCATAGAATCGACCCAACTTCGACCAAGTAGAAGATTATAATCAAGGGGAGTATCAAAAACTTCCGCTTCCACCTGGACGGTCTTACCTTCGAGTGTGACAGGCAACGGCGGAAGGACATTGTATGGATTAAAACCAAAGCCATTGAAGGCTCGCAAAGTGTTTTTTGATTTGGTTAATGGGGGAGAGCCAATGGCTTTCCAACAAGAAAAAGACATGATGCACGTAGAGGCACCCTCATCAATAACTGTCCGACAAATGCTCTTATCGGCAACAACAACTTGGATTTGAAATGCAAGCTGTGGGGGTAACCTTGGAATATGCTCTTCCAAGTCAAAGACTATCAAATTCGTATCTGTGGGATCTATTCCACCTATTTCTTTCAACAGTGCCCTTCGTTGTGCAGGACAAGACTGAAGGAATTCAAGGGAAGACATCGTTGAAGGTGCTTGGGCCAGATCTTCTACAATTTTGTAGTTCTGGGCCGCACGTGCATGAGGATTGAATGCTTATTTCTTAACGACACCTTTGGGGGGTGGTCGTATAACTGTATCAAGGTTCGGTCTTTCAAGATGAAGAGGACCGGTCGTGGGTGGATTCGGTGGAGAGGGTTGTACCAGATCAGGAGGTGAATCATCAACCTTCTCCTTAGAAGGAGTATAGTCTTTAGCTCTAGTGGTAAGTGCAACATTATCTTTCTTGGAATCACCAGTGCACATAAAAACATAGGATTGTGTAGAGGTAGAGGGTTGATCATGGATGATCAACAAATCCTATTGTTGAGACGGGAAGGGTTGAGACAAAACAGTCGGAGTAGACGGTTTCGGTGTTGTTTGAAGGAACTTATTAACTTCAGCACGTCTTGGGCAATCCTTCGTGTAGTGATCGTCACCACAGATAAGGCAAGGATAGCGTGGTTTGCATTTATCTCAGTCTTCAACAGGAGGGGATTTGGTTTGCTCAGTCTGAGTATTTTTTTTACTCTCCTTATTCTTGCCTCTCCCCTTCTTGGATTTGTTTTTACCGGTAGGCGTAGATTGAACGACGTTCACTTCAGAGGTTTTACTGGCGGGAGGAGCAGGAGACGGAGCATTTTGAACATTAGAAGTATTGGATTTNCATAGCAATGTCTTTACCAATTTTGTTTACAAAAGATTTTGTAAACCATTCGGCCAGTAACTGATCAGGAAGCTCAAGTTTAATGAGACGTCTCCTCCTTCTCCACTCATGAATGTGATCACTTATATTAGTGCACTTACTTTGTTTGAAGGAGGTTCAAATCTCAGTCCCCGTATCGTAACGAATCGGTAAATGGTAATGTGTGAGAAAGGCCATTGCAAGGGTGTTGAAATCTGAAAAGAAACCCCGTGGCAATTCAATGTACCACTTCGCAGCCAAACCGGTAAGGGTCCGTTGAAAAAGACGCAGATGAATGGAGTCATCCATGAGTGAATTCGATGAACACCATAAATGAAAATTCATGACATGGTTTTTGGGGTCCTCTCCCGGCTTACCATCGAATTTCGGAATGTCTGATGGGAGTTTAGCAGGAATAACTAGCCATTGTGGAGAGTGATGAATAGGATCATTTAGAATCCTAGTCAAATCTGGCAAATCCAAGGTAGCAAGAAAAGGAAACTGTCGGTTGACTTGTGGATACTGATGTCTTTAGGGAGGAAGCCCCGTCGGCAGACCAGTAGGAGCATAAGCAGATTGTCCATAAAGGGAAGATCCAGGTTGATTTGGTGGTGGCTTGATAGGGTAGTAGCCCCAAGGATTGTAACCTTGAGTCTGGGCAGGGGCTTGAGATTGGGAAGTTTGACCCGATCCCTAAATAGGATTAGTCACACCTGGATATGGTTGGCCTACAGGAGGGACAGTTGCTTGCCCCCCAGCAACAGGTACATTTTGTAAAAGCTATCGCCAATAATGGGCCAACTCAGGAGGCATATTTTGTCCAAAAGGGGATGTTGGTCCCCCTACCATAGGAATATTTCCACTCGGAATTTGTGTACCAACTGCAGGTTGTGTGGTAACGACATTTTGTCCTTGAAGAGGAAATGGAAAAGTACTACCCTGTCCACCAACAGGAATGTGCAAATTGGGTGCAACAGTCGGAATAGTGTTACCAGCATTAAGATTGCCAGTAGGAAACTGAGGAAGTGTCAGGATGAAATCGGGAATATGATGCCCAGGAAACTGAGGGCCACCTGGAGAACCAGCAGGTGTTTGTGGAGGTGTTGGATGTGGAACATTCAATGCAGGATTCAATGCATGATAACCAGGAGGTAAATTTGGATTGACCTCAGGTGGTTGCTGGGTATTTATAGGGGCAAGAGTAGTTGCCGGAATCTCGGTTTGGACACTCGAAGTAATCGCCAGATGGTCCATCTTGAGAGGTAGAATAAAACGATAAGTTGTAGTCTCTGGTGTAGTTTCTGGTTCAGGAGACACAGGAGGGTTGATTTCATAAACAGGGGAAGACTCGGTACCAAACCAGACTCTTTGGAAATCACCCGACCAAAAAGGATCTTGGCCTACTGCACTGTGAGAAGGCCCAGGCGCTGGTTCATAGGATTGAACAAGAGTTTTTTCAGAATGATGAAAACGTCTAGGAGGTCGTTCACCATGACGAATACGGTAGTCTTCTATAGTATTGTGAATCCGAAAATCAGCAAGAGGATCAGTGGTCTCGACTTGTGGAGGTGGTGTAACAACTTCTGGGACGTCACTTACATCCGCAGTTGGTAGAGTGACCAGAGGGATTTCACCTGGACGAGGAGAATCCTCA
>JASDQU010099975.1:459146-532335 GCA_032191745.1 Picea mariana | reverse complement strand
AATCAAAGCCAAAGTTCGAATGCCAAAGGTTCTTCAGAAGATCCAAGCATGGTTGCATGAGGACATGCAACAAGTTAAGTTGGGGGGCATGTTGGGACTCAGAAATGTCGTATTTTCATCCACCTTTCCCTTCACTATTCCTTACATTTCATTGCCCAATTAAACCTTCATCATACCCTTTTCATAAATACATTTGGGTTTCACATTATTATTTTCCACTTTATTCATTTTAGTATTAAAAGTGACTTTATGATTAAATATTAGAAAATATACATGTTTTCATATATATCTCAATTATGTGTGAGCTTTGTAATGTGTAGGAATATGTGGATGATTAATTCAAAGAGACTTCTCGAATATCTCTTCCATCATTCCAAAGGAGATAATTATTCAAGCCTCTCTTCAAGGAGAAGATCATGGAGATTTGGTTAGAATATCTTATCTAACATATATGAGAGATATGTGTGAGGATTTAAAGGGATCATATCTTGTAATAATGGGAAAGTAGTTGAGAGTGGTTGAGAGAATAGTGGATCTGCAATTATGAGATGGTTATCCTCTTCATGTATATAAGAGAGTGCTCTCTCTTCATGAGAATTCAAGGAGGATTCAATTAGAGTTAGAATTCAATTAGGATGTGATTGTAATCTGGAGAAGGGAATTCTTAGCTTTGCTATTCTTTCATGTTTTGTCATTTGACTATTGCAATATGATTTGAGATTGATATGTTGTATGAGCTCATTATTGTTAACTCTTCACATGTTGTATTTCCCTTAGGCAATTTCATGCTTTCCTAGTTAATGTTTCAAGGCTTTCTTAGATCAGTTTGATTTCAGCAACATAGATTAGATTAGATTAGTTCTACTTCAGTCCTGAATATACAGTGCGTGTGCTTCGTCAGTCTACGTACTCCAGGTTGACAATTAAATGGTTGGGCAAGTACTACAACGTTATTATAACGACATAGATTTCGCATGACAGCCACTACATCTTGATCAAGCTAAGGTCTGGTGGGATTGTTCGGATTGGCCATAGGTGTGGGTGGTGTCGAAGGTTGGGATGAGGAAATGTCTTCATCTGATGATTCTTCTATAGAATAAGAAGGAGATGAAGGGGGTGGTGATGGTGGAATACCATATCTTCCTGCTGCAGGAGTGAGGATGTGATCTGGATCCCTAGGGTTTAGGGTAATATCAGTACCTTCAAGTTTCTCCCTGATATCAAAGAAGTCTAATGGCTGGTTCAAAGGCTGACCTGGTTGTCTGATATGGGCCAAGGCACTATGCGTCCTTATGAGGGATTGACGAACAATTTCTTGTACGTCGGCCCCTAGGGGGTTTGGAGTTACTGGTTCAACAATGATCCGTGGATTGTCATTTGATGTCGTTGCTGTTTGAGGGACAATGTTGTTTTCAAAACGAGTTCTTGTTACTATAGGTGAGCGGGTAGGTGGGGGAGGAGTCTTGCGACCTCCTCGTGCCATTAATAGTATTTAGGCCTTCCTTCTAGCACCATTTGTTGACGGGAGAAATTGACTGCTCATCAACTGGAAGAGTGAATCCAGTCCGGGGTTGTCTAATTAACCTAAGTTGTTTGGATTAATCCACTCTGACGAGTTTAATGGCTCTGTTGGCCAATCTAAAGTCCTAAGGGAAGTGAAAAATAACTAAAAGGAATGCAATAAATTACTAAATAATAGTCAGTAATATATATATATATGTACATCTAGATATATATACAGTTTATCTAAATAATATTTATATAGTAGTTATATTTACCATATATACAATATGTATAAATCATGAGTTTTAATCTGAACTCATAAAAATCGAATGTAAAACATTTCTTTTAATGAAAGTAATAAAGAAAGTGAAAATACTATTTGTTTTTGGTTGTTTTCTTGTTTGTATGCATTTATAAACTTAAAGATTAAACTAATTAACTAAACAGAAAGATATAGATAGTGAAAATTATACTATATATAAAAACTTCTATAATAAGAAAGCAAATGAAATAAAAGAACAGACTAACCTATTAATGCATCCAACGTCTGTACAATAGAGAATATCCAGCCACCTTATTCGAGAAGTAAACTTGCAACGAATCTTAAGATAGCTCTGAATAAATGCGAAACAATATGCTGGAAACTGAGTTTTGATAACAGAGTGTATAATGGAGATAGTCATAGTGATATTATGATTTACAAGTAACTATAGTGAGATAAATCTTCTTGTAAGAACTTGTATTTAAACATTCAATAGAAAATTAGAGATAATCTCATAATTTGAATTGAATCGATGATCACCCTATATTGTATCTGAAACATGACATATGGACAACATGTGGAAATGAATTATCTCAACTCATAATAAATCATGAAGGCAAAAGCTATCACCATCTATTATCACATCAAAATAAACAAAACTTAAACTAAAACATCATACACAAAAGCTAAAGTTGTAATATGCATTATGTTCCATTCAAGTCTGTGTGTAATTATCCATACTTCATCCCCAGGCCAAGATGTCGTTGTTTACAAAATGATAGGTTTATAAAGGCCTAGGGAAAGATCCTTGTTTATGTTCCTAAGATCAAATATTTATTTCAAAAATAAAGGGGGATGCAACCACCTTGATTCTACTAAATCCTCAAAAACTAATAACAATTCATTTTTGTTCATACAAAATGCATGACTGGAAGGTCTCAAGGATGCCTCAGATATGGGTTGTTGAATATCTTGAAAGAAAAGGAAAATAGGAAGATTTTAGATATATTTTCAACTACTACTTTACACAATTAGAATTAATATAACTGGCTACAGAATCTTGTGATTTTGTAGCTAGTTATTATAGTAAATGAAATCCAAATAAAATAACCTAATTTTAACAGTATAATCCTATTTTAAAATGAAGAATCATACCTCTAAGTAATGAAATCAAATCATATCAGGTAACCTTGGAATTCATAATGGTTGTTGCAGCCTCCACATTTTTAAATACTACGTTGCTTGTTGTCTTTATACGCTTTTCTTTACCTTGAATAACAGATTCGAGTCTCTAGTTTTCGCTTGTTAAAACATCAATGTAATCCTTTAAAGCCTTAAACCGTGACTGTAGGATAGGGATATCAGTATAATATCTATCGATCCATGATAGATAGAATTCACAATTTGACTATGCAACGGTTACATGGGAACAAACTTGGTTGTGAACCAGAGCACCCTCCATACCGACAATGGATTCATTAATTAATTTGACACCAGGAAACTCTAGATTATTTTTAAGACAGGGAGGTAAATTGTCAACAAAATTATAGGGCCGATCAAGGTGTGGCTCGGATGACTGAAAGTCTTCTGCAGCGAGGAACCTCTCGATTTCAGAGTCTAAGATTTCATGAACTTCGATCATATTGATTGAACTCAGATGAGAATTCGATTTGTTACGAAGTCTCCTAGAAATTAGCCTGCCAGCTCTTTTGTTTTTAAAATTGATATCAATATTACTCTTAGATATCTTTCCTATAGGTTTGTTTACATTTTTAACATAGTCGTTTGGATGTGTAATCTGCTGACATGCCTGTTCAATGACCTTGGGATCGATGAAGGGTTCGTTGTTAGGGGAAGAGACACAAACCTGGGAAGGTGAAAGAGATGTCGTCGAGTGGACAAGGGTCTTCTCTACCATGAGTTTATCTACCTCTCCCATATCAGGGTTACCAAAGCCATTTCGGGCTATGAATGAATCCCAACTGTCATTCTGTGACTCTAATTGATGTATGAGCAGTATTTGAACTAGGCCGTGATGAAAAAGGCTAGAGTCTGACCACTATTTTTTGTATCTTTTCCCCATTTTATAAAGACTCCTCAGTAAGTAATACAACATATTCAAAGGGAAACCCATAAAAATCATAAGAAGACGTAAATGATACAAAAATACAAGCCCAAAACATCCCTCACTGGTAACAAATTGCTTTACCATAAAGAGAAAATCGTGCCACGGATCTTTTAGGAGGGAAATGGGCATACCTTTATCACAACTTGTTATTTTCTGAGATGTAAACAACAGGGTCCAAGGAACTTCTTCCACTTTTGTGTTTTTAAACCACCTTTGACCGCTTGCTGGTAACCCTATGGCTTGACTTAGAAACTCCTCGGTAACTTCCAATCACACATCACCAACTTTCGCTCTACAACCATCAAAGGAGAAGGCGAATCCTTGGACAACTTGTAAATTGAAACCCTAAAACTTCCTAATGAAAACAAGCCATCCACTTCTCTCCAAATATCATCTGGCATCATCGTATAAGAGCAGGGTTTGGATACCATTTGGTTCAATTCTCACAACAGGAGCCATACTAGACGGGAGGGTAATCAAACAAACACAGCATACAGGGAGGGTTTGTGAAAATAAAACAAAGCCATAACCCCGAGTCCAACAATGAACATTGTAAAGACTCATACAATGGGATGGATGTTTAATTGAAATACATGCAAAGAAGGTTTACGAAGCCCAAGGCCATCCTTAGAAATGATGGCAGTCTGCAAATTGTATGCCACCTTTGCATTCAATACGATCTAGGACCAAATCATTAAAATGAAAAATAAGTGCACGCATCATGGGTTTGATCACAAAGTTTGGGTAAGTAAAAAATCAAAAGTTTTGTAAAAGAAACGTTGCCAAGAATCAAACCAAAACCATATAAAAAATCAAATCGTGGGGGTCCTTTTCTCATAAAACCATCAATCTCTTAAGCATGCTTGGAATTAAAAGGATCAAAACAAAGAGAGTAACATCTTCATGGCACGGAATCAAAACTCCATAATAAACTATATGAACAATTTGCCTTCAATGAAATTTTAAAACATAATGGTAATCACAGTCACAAGTTTCCATGCTTTTAGTCATGAAAACAAAGCATGAAGTGACAACTTACAACTGTTGTTTTGGAAACTGCTCATGAAGAGCGATAAAAATTCATGACCCTAGTTAGGTAGCTATATAGATCATTTAATTGACACAAAAAGTTAAGAAAATCATTGGGCTGCCAACAAACTGTTAAAAATATCCATTTCAGGAATAGTAGTAAATGCTGCTTCTAGTTGTTCATACAAATGATTTTCATTAAGACAAGGTTTCTCATGGATACCTATGTCAAAGACAAAATTATCCACATTATTTTCTTCATAGGGACAACAGGTAAAAACTGCCTTATGTTCAGAGTTGAGATGATACTGACTTTGAATATTTCCACATGCTCGAACGTTCTCCTCTACTTCCTCAACATCCATGAATAACTGTGATAAAGATGTAGATTTCCTTTCTCTCAGGAGAAGGACAAGATCTGAGTGTTGATCCATGACATATTGCGCCATGGAAACAGTCTCTGTGGGTATGATCTCTATAGGCATACTATGATAAACAATGTAAAACCTCCTATTGAAGAAATACAAGGCTTCCTCTTCCCCTCTCCTCAAGGCATTAAAGTCATCCTAGTACTGATCAAGGGACTTGTTCTCACCCCACCTCTTTAAAAAAACATTGTATATCTCAACCCAAGAACCAATGGAGTCATCTCCCAAACCCTTAAACCATATAGTAGCATCTCCTAACAAGGATTTGGAAAACAACCTCATGGTAACATCCTCATGAACTATCTCTAACTGATCAATAATATTATCAAAAGCCTCCACATGCCTCTCAGCTGTAACATGATCCTCTCTAGAAAAATGAGGAAAGTACTTAAAGAAATCAAGAGGATAAGGATGAAGATGATATGGAAGCTTTAAAGGTTTAAACAACTTGTGTATGATTATGGTTTGAAAACTAGTGGGATGAATATGAGGCTTAACACACTGATGGCAAGGCTCAACAGTAACAACAGGATGTGATGATATTTGAGGAGGTTGTGGATCAGTTTCAACCTCCCCAGGGTTGTAAGGGTGATTGAGTTCAGAAGGGGTTTCAATATGAATCTCATCTTTATGAGTAGTCTAAGATGATGATATAATATCAACACTTACAACATAGGAAGAAAGTAGTTCTTCTTCTTCCAAGGATGGATATATAAAGGAAGGCTGGTGATCAACCATATAAACAAAGAAAAAAATGATCCTCTTTATATGTGAAGGGAAAAACAAAAATGAGTTGATAAAGAACAAAATAAGTTCATGAATAAAGTTCATAATATGATACCTAGTCATTCCCTTCATATTTCTATCAATAGGATCCTCCCTAGTGGAATCTTTGATGTGGATTCGCCAGGTAGATGATTACAATAAATTTCTGTATCCCTCTCTTGTCTACCATCAAAAGTTGGATCTATGTCGTTCTTCCTAGGGAGCTCTTCAATCTTCTTAAATCCGTCCCCAACAACGATGCCATTTATATTAGCACTAGGAATCACCCTCAGAATGTAATGAAGATAATACCAGTACCCGTCATTTTATACTATAAATGTAACTGATTTTTAAGGTGGTCAAATGGATAATACTCGAGATAATAATGTTCGAACTCAAAAAATATGGGCTGGCATGCACAAGCAATTGAGGTCTTGTATCAAATTTAGTCAGTAAGTTGGAGTAAAAGTGAATAGGAGGAAGACTTTGGTGATAAAGTGTAGAGGCATGCTATGGACATCAGGTCTTCCAACAGCCTAAGGAGGAAAATACTCAACCAAAATATCCTTTTGAATTCAAATTTTCAAGGAAAAGGAAAGACATTATATCAACACTATAATCAAGCATTCATCATAATACAATTACAACAATCCATGTGAATCAGTCAATCATGAACTCTCTCAGTATCAGAAGAAAATAATATGGAAGAATAAAGTGACTTAGATTAACCAAGATGTCTCAAAAACAAATACATAACCAGAGAACGAACTATTCTCAATCAAAATATTACAATAGCAGGGAGACTAACTCAACCATTCAACCATTACAAAAGATCAAAACTACCTATATATAAGAAAAACTGTTGCAACCATCAGGAGTGTGATCGGATTGTTTCATTCAAAGTTTTCAGTTATTGTCTTCTCTGTCAGACTGTGAAAAAAATATGTTGTTGTCAGATGTGAGCTCTAATATACCAATCCTTTATGGCTTTCCATTTATGTATTGAGATGAGGTCTCAACCACCACTCGCATTCTCATTAAATTACTTCATCAGAATCGGGATGAGGCCTAACACCCATGAATGTTCTTAGAAAATGAATACAACTTTTGTGATTCAATTTTGACACCTCGAGGTTATGTAAATCCTCTTCTGTGACCAAGCGCTTTCCCAAAAGGTGTTTCACGACTTCGCATTTCGGGTTCTTCCATGCAAGCCACTCCCGACTATTATTTGCAGAGTATTATTTTGGTTTTATTTTGGTTTTATATTATTCGTTTATGGGTTTCCACTCTTTTAGATATGTGTATTCTCTTTTCCCCACGCCCTATGAGATCTTCGAAAATCAGAAACAGATATGAAAATGTGAATTTTCCAGGTAAGCTAAATGAGATCTAATCCTTGTTGTCATTAAGAAGCGATTTTTTTTCTTGTGTGAAAAGAATGTTTTTTAGCACGCTCTCCAACAACAACAACAATCCTCTTGATAAACAATACAATATGTTTTTCTAGACCATTTGATTAAAATTTGTCGTATTAAGTAAGAGGTCTTGAGTTCAAGTCTCTCATTTTGTTACCTTTTTTGAAAATGTTCATGCTCAATTGTAAAGTGTATTTCACTTCAAGTGTAAAAGTGAATCAATGTAAGTAGCTTTAATATTTTGTTTTAGAGTTATTTATTTTTCATGCAGTTTTTCTTTCATAAAGTAACTTCATTGTAAAAGTGATCCCTAGTTCTTTCTATAAAATTGGGTCACTTCATAAAGCAACTTACATCACCACGTGGTTCTTTGGTTATTGTTTATGCCTTTTTTAAAAGGGCATAACTTTCACATCCGAAGTCCTTTTTTAGTGCAATTTTTTTTAAAACCACCTAATGTTTCAATATCTTTCAATCCATATCATTAGTTTCAGTTTTTAAATCCATATTATCTACATATTTAATATGGATTCTTCCAGTAATATTTTTCTTACCAGAACCAACTACTTCCAATGGAAATCTCATAGGGAGGATTTGATAAGAAGTAAAGGCTTGTACCAGATTATCTTGGGTAAGGAAAAAGAACCTAATGATGTTGATAAGAAATTCAAATGGGATAATAGGAGTGACGAAGAATGTGGACTATTCGGAATTTCCATCTCTCCTTATTTAAGGTCCCACCTTAAAGAAATTGATGACCTCGATGAATCTTGGGAAAAGATTGAATCTGTGTTTGGTAAACTGAATATTATTCGAGCACAACAATCAGAAAATCAAGTACTGACTTTAAGTCCAAGTGATTTTTCTTGCATTGGAGACTATCTATCTAAGTTTAAAACACTCAGAATTTTATGTGAAGAATGTGAGATAAAGATGGAGGAAGAGTATTGCATCTATCTTATTCTTTCTAAGCTAGGTAGTGCATATTTTGTGTTTGTATATACCTTTTATGCCATGAGAGAGGCTCTAGGTAAAGATTATCAAAAACTCACTCTTGAGGCCTTTTGTTCTTCTTTGATTAGAGAGGAATATGAGCTTGTACAAATTGGAGTGATCATCACATCAGGTACCTCCAACAAAGCCTTAGTCACCCAACATAAAGATAAACACAAGAATCCCAAGAAGAAACATCCTCCCTATAACAACAAGCAACATAAGGGCATAAGCCCCACGTTATATACTAGACTCATTATTTTTTTAGGTGCTTTCACCCACCTATGTACTCTGATACATTCGATATATATCTATATCTATATCTATATCTATATCTATATCTATATCTATCTATCTATCTATCTATCTATCTATCTATATATATATACATACATACATACATACATACATACATCTTTTTATGTCTTATGGGTTACATTTATTTACAAATGTATTTACATGTGTATGTGTGTGATTTTTCTTTACATGTGTGCAATATGTCAACCTAATACTTGATTAGCTAGAGTATATGTCATTTGATTCAATCTCCTAGGAACATGGATCTACATAATGTAATCAAAAGAACGTTCTAAGAAACGTACCCTAAGGAATCATTGATGTAGAGTAGGATCATAAACGCGGTAAACCCCATTTAACTGAGACACAACCAATTGTGCATCTAGGTAGACACGGAGGTAAGAGATACCATGCGACAAGGTGTCACGAAGTAACTCTATTACGACATTTTATTCGGAGACATTGTTTGTGGCATCACCTAAACAGATACCTCCAGAAGATAACAACTAGCCTTGAGGTGTGAAAATCACCCAAGCTGCAGAAGCAAGCCTCTGAGTGTGTTGGCTAGCACTGCCCGCAAATCCCACGAACACGTCTGATTTTCTTGAAATCTGCCACAGTGAAAACATGACATCAAAATGACACGTCCATAAAACCAAAAAGAAAAAAGCTAAAAATGTATAAGAACTATACATGTACAAGAAGTCACCCAAGGTAACCCACCTACAAGTAATACTACTTGAGGTAGAGCGCATTTCTAGGCTCCACTTAATCTTTCCCTTCAAAGTCAACCAGACGATAAGCACCCTTATTTAAAACTTTCTTCATGATGAATGGCTTGAACCACATGGGTTTGAACTTTCCTGCCCCCAAGGGATCCTTATCTTGGTCATAAACTAGGACAAGATCTCCTTTGGAGAAAATCCAAGGGTGAATGGACCGATAGTACTGACACTTGACTCTTTTCTTGTGAGCCTTGTTATCCAAGGCTACATCACATCATTGCTCATCGAGATTCTCAATATATAATAAGCGTTCCTCAAGTGATGAAGTGTCTGGCAATAACTGTACTACCAACTTAAGAGATGGGATCTGGCATTTTATAGGAAAGATTGCCTCCAACCCATAAACAAGTTGAAAAGGTGAGAAACTAGTGGCAGTCTTTATAGACATTCAGTAGGCCCACAATGCTGAGTATAACATCAAATGCCAATTTGACTTGGTTGAATTGATTATTCATTGTAAAATGGTCTGGAGTGATTTATTCACAGCTTCCACCTGACCATTCGCTTGTGGGTAATAAGGTGATGAGTTTTCTTGCCTCAACCCAAGCTTTGATGTTAATTCAAACATCATTTTGTTCTGAAAGTGACTTCCATGGTCAGTGCCAATATCCTTCGGGATGTCATACCTTACTATTATCTGATTAAACAAGAAGAGATATGTTGTCTCTCCATCATCTTTGAATGTCAGCATAGATTCGACCCACTTGGTAAAGTAGTCTACTGCTACGATGATATAACGATGCCCCCTAGTTGAGGGGGGGTGGCATGTAGTATAATCAATCCCCCACTTGGTGAAGGGACCAATTGTGATGACAGGAAACATGGGAGGAGGATGTACCCTCATCTTCCATGAGAATATCTGACACGGGTGGCACTTCTTGACTGATTCAACATAATGTTTGATTAACGTCAACCAATAGTAACCAGCTCGTAGAATCTTTTGGGTTGTTTCCAACCCAGACAAATGACCACCATATGCTCCAGTGTGGCATTTGGTAAGCACAAGTTTTTCTTATTCATGGGTGAGATATCGACGAAGGATACAATCTATACCTCGATGATACAAAGTGTCTTCGAGAATAAGATAGTTTTTTTCTTGATGGCATATACGTTGATGCTTGTCACGAGAAGAAGAAACAAGACACTTCAAAGTATGGATATATACTAGTATATCTCCATACCAGGGATCCGAATATGTGATCAAAAACATATCTCCTTTAATAGGCGACTCTTCGGGTATAACATCACCTGACTCGACCCAAAGTTATGAGATGAGTTCTTCAAAGACCAATGACTTTTTGGATTTCATCGAAACAAAATCCAAGTCAAATTCTTGGAGGATAACTATCCATCTACTGATATTTCTGCCAATTACACATCGTGTCAACACATATTGGAATGGATTCACAATGGAAATGACGGTGGTATTATGAATCAGAATATAGTGACAGAACCATTGGACAGCATGAACAGTTGCCAACGCAAGTTTCTCAACATGGGAGTAGTTGAGTTTTGGTCCAACCAGGCCTTGGATCACATAATAAATCATGTTCTCTTCAAGAAAATTGTCCTCTTGAACCAAGACCATGCCGATGGTCAACTTTGTTGTGGCCAAATACAATAAGAAATCTTTATCATAATTTGGGTGGCCGAAGCAGGGGGGTAGACGTGAGGGTGTGTTTCAACGCTTCAAAAGAGTGTTGAGTGACTTCATCCCAATGGAAAGGAACATCCTTCTTTAGTAACACATGAACCCTTTTGTGATCTCGACATAGTTTGCGATGAAACACCGTAAAATGTTTGTTTTTCCATGTAAACTCTGAAGCTGAGGGATTGTGCATGGGAGACAACTGAACTATCACCTCAAACTTTAAAGGATCGACCATGATCCCTCTTATAGAAACTATGAAACCTAATAGATGACTCAACGTCACACAAAAACCTCATTTGTTTGTATTCGTGCAAGATCATGTCGCTAAATCATCCAAGTAAGCCTCGACTAGGTGTTTGAGATCGTGGAAAGAAAAGGACATGGCCCACTGAAAAGTGGCTCCAACATTCTTCAGAACAAAAGGCATCTTGCGATAAGAAAATGTTCCCCACAGATAGATAAAAGTTTTTTTATGTTGGTCCTTGGGTTTGATCTGTATCTGATTGTATCCCGAGAAACCATCCATGAAAGAAAATACCTTGCAGCGTGCACATTCATCGACAATCTAGCCAATAAATGGAGTGGGGAAATTATCCTTTGGACAGGCCTTGTTCAAATCACAGAAGTCCCTACATACGTGAATCGTACCCTACGTTTTGTTGACTGGAACAAGATTCGACACCCATTGAGTCAATTGGACAAGTAGATGAAACCATCTTTGAGTAGTTTCTCTACTTAAGCCTTAATAGATGCTTCTTTCCAATGATTAACTGCACGAAGATTCTATCGGACTGGCTTGGCATCAAGGTAAGTCATGATTTCATGTTCAACGATTCTTGGACCAATGCCTGGCATTTCCTTGTAAGACCAGGAAAAATGTCGTGGAATTCTTTAAATAAATCTGTATAGATTTGAATCTCCTCAGGGGAAAAATACGCTCAGATGAAGACATTCTCCACGACGCCAGGGGTTTTAGAGATATTAGTAGGTATCATTTTAGAGATGGTTTCCATATTACCCTTGGCATAAACTACGTGCATAGTCAAAGGATTAATAAAACAAGACCTATCTCCAGTTGTAGTGAACAAAAATACTCCTACCTCTATTATTCCTAACTCTGGGAGGAAGTATGATCTTTGATGGAGATCATCCTAGGGTTTGTTCAAAGCAGTCAATGCCTCTAAAATCACCTCGTCAGAGGGAAATACCAAGTCTAAGGATTCAATAGCGGCAAGGAAACCTTGAGCCCAAGCAGGCTTGAGAATTGGATCTAACTCCAGTGCACGAGTCGAATCGGGGTCAGCTAAATCTTGCTAGACTATAGAGAAACTTATGTCACGGACAAGGGCATGGAAATGCCATGGTTCCCTATCCCTTCCATCATGGCTGATGGGGAAGGAAGAATCCATGGATCATTAAAGTAAGTCATACAGAATGAGACACTGAAAAGATTTTAGCCTTAGGCTAGTTGGGGACAGCCGATATCATTTTGACATCATCAAAAGGAGGCGGGTAAATAAAAGTACCCATGAGAGGTGGGCACAAACCAACCCCCACGTTGATGATTCCAGGCTGTGGGTTATCAATCATCGAAACCGTGGATTCTCTCGATGAAGGGTTAGGTCTGGAGAAAGACAATTGATCAATTGTCATGATTCGGCCCTCATGTGGAAACAACAAGACCCAGAAAAATTTAGAAACCACTGCATGCATGGCCTATTTCCAACTCCTTCCTAAAAGGAGGTTCTAGTCAAGAGGCGCATCGACCACATCAACTACAATGCACATGGTCTTCCATCCTAACTACACAGGAGAATAAGGAATGATTCCATGTGGAATGAAAGAACAACCATCAAAAGTAATGAGAAGATTAGGTGAAGGAGATAGAACAGGTTGGCCAATGGCTTTCCAACACGCTAATGACATCATGCATATCGAGGCACCCTCATCAGCCACCATGAGGAAAATATTCCGGGTAGACAATTTTTGGGGGTGAGTAACTACTATCCGAAATGCAACGTGGTATGGGACACGAGGTTTCAAGTTAGTTGTATCAAGCATGATAGTTCACAGATTATATGTCTCGGTGGATCCTAAGGTGGCTAACAGAGCCTTTCTCAATGAAGGTAATCTCTGAAGCAACTCCAAAGCAGACATCATGCAAGAAGTTTGTGACAAATCCTCCACCATAGAGTAGTTCTGGACGGTCCTCATGTTTGGATTATGTGAAGCTTTCTTGAACTCCCATTTTGGGATGCATGTCATTGTTTCACCCATCGTTCTCTCGATCTAGAGAGGAACAAACATGTTTTCAGCATCTTTCCCTTTTATGCAGTACTTGGCGTTCTGTAATCATGTGCCCTAGTAGCTATGTGGGATTCACCTTTCAACATATAGACATTCGAAGTCGAGGGATTACTAGATGATGAAGGGGGTCCCTGACTACCCCCATCCGCGTTCAGCGAGGCTTGAGTTAAAGTTTTCCCATGAGGAAATGGATTCATTAACACTGCAGTTTGTTGTTGCGCCAATAAATTTTGGGCCTCCATGAGTCCATGGCACAGGTGATTCGGTTTTTGTTCCACGCAGAGGTTGCACAGATACTTCGACTTCTTTCTTTCTGTGTTTCCCCTACCATCATTATTGGTCGTTTTTTTACCCTCCTTACCCTTCTTTCTTTCCTTTTTATTCCCTTCAGCCTACTGGCTGGCCTTTGGGTTTGTCAATTTCACACTGTGTACATCCGACGTTTGAGCAGGGGGAGAAGATGAACTAGGAGTTGGGCTGGCCACTGTCTGTTGTATTGACAATTGTTGCAAATGGTTTGACAACATATCAGTGGGCTTTGCTTGTGATGAACTAACAATGTCATCAACATGTGGTCCAGACTTATGCCTGGTCTTATCAAGAATATATCGTGGTTCATCTGGAAAAAGTTCATAAAGAAAACTAGACTGAGAGTAAATCAACTCTAGTTGTTGATCTCTCATTATCGCTTCTTCCTCCAAAAATACCCCCGATGCTGATACGTCCTTTGATAGTCGGGGTACCAAACACTTAAGGAACCATTCCAACAGGAATGTTGGTGGTACTGGTACTTTAATCAAACTCTTTCGATGTCGCCATTATTGGTTGTGATCATAGATATGGTCATCCTTTGTCTACTCAAAGTTGGCCATCAATTCTATGTCGGCAGCGTATCTCACAGGTAATTGAAAATGGTTTAAGAAAACCATTTCCAATTCACCAAAAGTAGAGTATCTTGAGAATTCGAGCTCGATGTACCATTTCATGGCACTCCCGATAAGAGTGCGTTAAAACAGAGACAACTGAACGAAGTCATCTCTAAAATAATTGGACAAGAACCATAGATGAAATGTGGTCACATGATCGCTTGGAATTTCATTAGGCTTTCCATCGAACTTTGGAATGCCCAAGGGAAACTTCGTTGGCATGGCAGGCCAACGTGGATTGTGACAAATTGGGTCGTTCAATAATCTTGACAAGTCTGGCAAATGCAAAGTTTCCAGAAATGGTAGGTTACGCTGTTGAGTATGTACAGGAGGATAGGAGACTTCAGTTTGGATGACACTAGGATTCCAGGAAAAGTTACGTTACTGGCCTGGGTTCCGGCAAGAACCATGGCCTAGGTCGGCATTCAGTTGTTGCACTTGTTGAGATGTCATCAGCTGACTCCCATAGTAGGACATTGAGGGATGATAAGGGATTTCTCCCGACGTAGTGTTCCAAAGGTTCTGGAAATGGTTTCCCCCTGTCGATCTGACAAGCATAGGTCCTTAGCCTTTCCCGGGGTTCCATTGACCATGGAAGGGGTTGCCCCTGGTCGAAATCCCTGACGAGGGAACTGATTCCTACCATATATTCCAAGGTCCTTAAGAAGTGTGTGCCCCCTATGAAGGAATAGTACCTTGCATAGGATTTTGTGATCCAAAACCAGGGTTTCCCCTGGATGAGGTGGAAGCTGACGAGAATGCGTTGCTACCAAACGAACCAAACAAAGAGAATGACAAAGAATCCACTAGTGTGGTACTATAAGAAGGTCCTTGACTACCTACTCCAGACATGTTGTAGTTCATGGTCGACCAGACGGGTTGCTGAGGAGTGTCGTCGAGCGAGGGAGACGAAGGAGGTATATGACCCCCGCTGTAAGGGAAAGCATTATAAGGGGTTGAGGTTCCCCACATGGACCCTTGCAGAGGAGCGTTTGAGCTCCCTTCCCCCAAACCCAAAGTCTGTAAGGTGGAGTAGGAGAGGACCAATTTGGTGTCAATGTTGGGCATCCCGTATGAAAATGAAGGGCTTGTCGCACTCTGCGTAAACGGTGTAGTGATTTCCACCATGGATGGAATAAGACCACTGCTCGAGGTAGAGGCATTTGAGACCATAGTGGCTCGGATCTACGAAGGTGAGTAAGGAGGCAGGATTCCCCCAGTTGTGGCAGCCATAGAGGGAGTATGAGGACTCCTTGACAAAGTAGAAACATTTTCTTCAATTGTTTCTTGTAGGATTATCTGACGCTCGTGATGCGTTACCCTTGGAGGGGAAATTTGTATTAGAAGTGGCACCGACAAGTTAGTGATCAGAGAGTTATATGGACCGAGAGCTTCTGCTTCAAGGTTAGATAAATTTGGTCCCTATGGAAATGAATGTTCTCCTCTCGGAGATGGCTCGGGTACAACTTCATGTGGCCTGGTCACCTCAAATGACCCTTCTTGGTCAAGTCTTTGCCTTCGTGGTGGCAGTAGTGCCTCCAGGTTAACCGACGCCAGGCCCAAAATCCTTCACGACCAACATAGATATTTATCTTCCACTGTGTGAGAGGATCAACAACACACTAAGGCTTTCTATTGTTGAAGACTAAAACAAACACTAGAAAAATCTCCTATGAGATGCAGCATGAAAACCACTATTACTAGTTGGAAGAGCAAGTACAACAACCAACACTAGAGAAACTTACCGGTGCAAGTGCAACTCGAACATGGAAGCACTCTCTGGGTATACTCTATGAAGAGTGGCCCAATGTCTGCCTTAGGTACTGTGATATACCCCTGCAGTAACCCGTGTAAGTCCCTAAAATCAAAGGCAACTAGGTTGCAACTCGTGAACAACTACCAAGTGGGTACAGTCGACATTCGGGTGGACCACAATGAGCAGGGTATCAAGCCTGAAAACTATTGAGGGTATCGAAAGAAAGTGTTCTAGAAGACGACTAAGGAGCTCAAACAGATTCGAGACCCACGAAGCTCCGTGGAAAATGAGATCTACGTAATCCCAATATAAGTCCTTTATATGTGTTCCTTCGCTACAATTGGTTCAACTTTGGAGGGGTTATCTTCGCTACCTTTTCGCACACAACCTCGTGTTTATCCCCTGTGTTAAAGGAGGGTCCCAGATAGTTTCCACTTTACTGGACTTTTTCACTCCCTAGCACAGAATCCTATGTTTGTTTTATAGCCTTGAAGAGTTTCCTCTCCAACCTAAATCAAGGCTCTAGCCTAATCTAGTTAATGGACCTTGCAAACACAAAGTCTGACTAATTTTAATTAAGCGTTACTTTTAAGTGGTTTATCTTAATTCAAAGGAATGGAAATGAAATTGATTGTGTTTGTTAAGAGATGAAAGAGAAGAACAAATGTTGGAAACAAAATTACTTATTTTTTCAAGAAACAAAGATTTGCAAATTGAACACTCTTTAACTAACTTTTCTTTCTAAGATATTTTAAAAGAAAAGCTCGAAACTGAATTTTTCTCGACTACGAGCTACTTAAAGTCCTAAGTATTAAGTAAAAAACTTAAGAAAGCACTTTTCTTCCTGAAAAAACAACTCACCTAACTAAACCAAACAAGAAATTGATTTGTTTTTTTTTAATATGCTCCAAAATAAGAAACTTGAAAATGAATTCTTTTCTTTTATTCTAAAGCAAGTAAAAAGGGAAAAGTGAAGACAAGACGAGACCAGGAAACAACTTCTGCTCTACTGCGACTCGTAGAGAGTTACTGACAATACTAAACAATTTAATCATAAAAAACTTAGAAAACTTGTCTGAAACCCTAATCAAGAAAACATTAAATCTTGATAAAGAAAAAGCTAACTGCTATTAGACCTAGGCCAAAGACTGTACGAAAGAGAGACCAGGGATAAATCAAGAAAACCCCTAAGAAAAATGGCTTCATTCAGGGGAGAGGATGATTACCTCTTCTTTAAAATATTTTCCCAATACAGGAATGCAATTGATACTTCAACAGGCTATGATTGTATGTGGGTTGTCCAAAGATAGGGTGTGTATGTATGCGTGCATACCCACTGCAAGCTACGTACACCTCTATGACTTCTCGAAAAAGAAAAATTAACAGTCAAGCACACATAGGGAGTACTGGTATGGAAGATCATAATCCCTTAAAGATACAAAAACTTATTGAAACTCAAAAAATAGTAAATAAACCAATTAAAAATACCCAAAAATAGAAATCCCCTAAAAATCCTAGAGGCTCCCTAGTATGGTCACCAATTTTGCTATAATGGGAAAACCCCCTATGGACTACACAAGGGTTCTAAAGTGTAGGCAAAGCTAATCGTCTAAAGTCTCCTACTTTTAGCCACTATCTTGACAACACCCCAAATTCATATATAAAGTACAAAGTATAGGTATCCAGTAGTCTTACCTTGAACTCGGCATCTGGTGTCGATCCCAATGCATCTGGTCACTTCTTGACTGCAAATATCCTCCCAAGGTTGACCTGCATTCACCAAAAGACAAACAAGAAACTGGGAACAAGAATTATATATATGGATTAATGGGTTATATGTCATAACAAAATGTAAATCATACATAGAGATAAAACACATCATATAGCAAGACAAAAAAAGTACTTCTTTATATTAATCTCATAATGTCACTTACAAAACGAGATCGACGACTGCTCCTCGAACTCGGTGCTTGGCTCCTCTTCACCAAGATCCAAATGCTTCCACGTATCCTTCTTCTCTCACACTTCTCTCTAGAGAATAGGCATAGGTTTATGAATGAGGAAAAAGGGCAAGAATGGGGAATTATATCTCAAACTCACAATGTGGCTACAAATTCTTGGGGCAAGGGGGGATTAGGAAATGAGTAGAGTTTCACTTCTTTCATGCTTCTCTTTAGAATGGGACCCCAACACCTTCTTTTATATGCCAAAAATATAATTATTTGGTTGGGTGACGGGCTATGGGTGATCAATTCGTTAGGAAACTATCCAAAAGCCTATATTCCCTTGCAACTTTTTATTTTTTGTAACTTTTGTGGGTATACGCAGGTTGTAATGGTGCAGCTAGCATATGTACCCATGCAGTAATGGTGCATCTAGCGTACATACGTGGGAAATAGTGGTGCAGGGAACATACATCTTCAAAAATTTGGTTTTTAAGAAGAGCTATTCAGTATTGGCTTGGAAAAAATAGTAAGTAATATGGCCTCCTCCTAAGTATGCATGTTTGGTTCAAATTAGGGTTATAACACCCACTCAAACAACTTCAGCTCCTAATGGTGATAAAAGAGAAAAATATAAAAATAAGAAGACTGGCAGACATTGCAAATTTTGCGATAAAGATAGGAAGATTGCAGCTTTAGAAGAAACAATGAAGAAGCACAACATCATTATTGTTTCTAGTACTTCTTCTTCTTCTTCTTCTCATGGACTTGCACTTTCTACTTATGGTTTCTCCTTCAATAAAACTTCTAGTTCTTTTTTTAATGAGTGGCTTATTGATTCTAGAGCATCTTATCATATGGCTAAGGATAAAGACATTTTGTTCTCTAAATGAATGTAACACAAAGAAACTATTTGTTGGTGATGATAGATCTCTTAGTGTTGTGGGATCTGGAATAGTTCAAGTAGAAAATGGTTATTTCAATGACGTGTTATTTGTTCTAAGTATTTCTTGTAACCTTCCATCGGTATATCAAATCACTCATTCAGGTGAAGGTAAAACCGTAGAGTTTTCACCTCACCAAGTTGTAATCAAGGATCTAAAATATCCTAAGCATGTTCTTGTAACTGGAATTGTTGATGATATTACCAAGTTGTGACAGTTTCACAACTTTGGGTCACCAATTTTTCATCAGTTTTTGTTTCTCATAGCGATGACTTGAGCAAAATTTGGCATGAGCAGTTTGTTCACATAAACTATCACTCATTGAAACAACTATGTAATCAACATATGGTGATTCGTATTCCTCTCATTTCATGCAGATATGTTGTTTGTGTCGGTTTTGTTCTCGGCAAACATCATTAAGACAATTTTGACAAACGTGTCTCTTGGAACATCTCGTGCCCCTTGCAGCTTGTTCACAGTGATTTTTGTGGTCCACTTTCTTCTCCTTCTTTTTCTGGGTATTTTTGTGGTCCACTTGTAGCTTGTTCACAAGTATTTTGCCTACAAGGCCCTTGTAGAAAATCAATATGGACATCAAATTCAAAGGTTGAGAACAAATAATGGAGGAAAATATGTGAACAATGATTTTACAAGTTATTGAACTACAAAGGGAATCTAAATGCATCAACTATTCCATATACAACACAACAAAATGGTGTTGCTGAGAAAAAGAATCACACATTAAAAGAAATGTCTAATTGTATGATCCAATCTAAGGGATTAATTCTAAAGTATTGGGAGGAAGCCATCAACTATGAAAATTACATAGTAAATCACACTCTCACAAAGGATCTTAAAAATATAACATGGGAAGAAGATTGGACTAAAATTAAACCATATGTAATTTAATTCCATGTATTTGGAAGTATATCATGAGCTCACATTCCTGATGAGAAAATGAAAGCATTGTAGCCTAAAAGTGAGAAGTGTATATTTGTTGGTTATTCTGAAGATGTCAAAGGTTATAGACTTCTTCAACCAAATTTTAATGAAATTATTATTAGAAGAGATGTTAAATTTGATTAAAATCTCTTGGCCTATGAGTCTAATTTCATGATTGTTCCTTCTTCATCCTACAAGCCATCTTCGATGTTTTTTCCTTCTTCTATTCCTATTATGGTTTCTTCTTAAGATGATGATAGTGAGGATGAAAATACACCACCTCCTTATCAACTTCCTCTATATGAGTCCTTTGAACTTGAACCAACACCAACTCCTTTTCTTCCTAGATGGGTTCGTTCAACACGAGAAGAAACTGGTGATCTTGTTGGTGATCCTTCATATCAGTGTCGAACATGTTCACAATTCCAGTGAGCCTCTTCTCTTTTGGCTCAAGTTTCATAGACTCATGATCTAGAGACATTTGTAGAAACTTCAGGTCATCTAGATTGGGATACAACAATGAATGAAGAGTATCATTCTTTAATGGAAAAAAATACTTTGGATCTTATACCTCTTGCAAAAGGAAGAAAATGTGTTAGATGTAAATGGGTCTACAAAGCTAAGTATGCATCATATGGAAGTGTTTAAAGAGACAAGGCTCAGTTAGTTGTCAAAGGATTTTCCCAAGTTGAAGGAATTGACTATAATGAAACCTTTTCCCCTGTAGCCAAAATGAATTCCATCAATCCTGCTATTTCCCTTGCTGCCTCACATAAATGGGAGGTCCATCAGATGGATGTTAAATATTTCTTCTCGCATGAAGATTTTCAAGAAAAAATATACATGGAATAACCTCCTGTCTATGTCTAGAATGACTCTAGCCTTATTTTTCGCCTTAAAAAATCTCTTTATGGTCTTAAGCAAGCTCCTTGATCTTTGTATGCCAAAATGGGCAACTTTCTTATTGACATTGGATTCTCTAGATGCCATTCTAATCCTAATGTTTGTACCAAGAATGTAGGAAGCCATCTCATCATCCTTCTCCTTTATGTTAATGACCTTATCCTTATCTGTCATGACTTAAAACATTTAAACCATGTGAAAACCAGCCTTAAGAAGAAATTTTAAATGACAAACTTAGGCATTTTGCACTATTTCCTTGGCCTCCAAGTTTTTCAAACCAATGAAGGATTTTTTCTTTCCTAGTCTAAGCGTGCTTCTGACCTTCTTCATTGCTTTCACATGGATGATTTGAAACCTACCCCTCCTCCCTTCCTATCTACAATCAAGCTTACTGCCACTTGCACTTCTCCAGAAGTTGATGCCACCCTGTACCATCAATTAGTTGGTAGCCTCTTATACTTGACTCATACCCATCTTAATATTTCATTTATTGTTGGTATTGTTTCCCAGTATATGCAAAAACCCCATGAAATCCAATGGAAAAAAATTAAAAGGATACTTCGCTATGTCTGTGGTACACTTCAGTTTGAGATACAATACAATACAAAGGGGACTCCTTTATTGGTTGGTTTCACTAATTCATATTGGACCGGTGACCCTGATGATCATAAGTCTACTGCACGCTATGTGTTCATCCTTGGTTAAGGACCTGTCACTTGGGCCTGTAAGAAACAACAAGATATTGCACTTTCTTCAGCAGAAGCAGAGTACCGAGCAACGGTAAATGCAAGTTAGGAAGCCTTGTGGCTTCGATAGATCCTTTCAGAGTTTGGATTCTAGTGGAAACATCCAACTAGCCTTTGGTGTGACAATAAGAGTTCCATCAATCTTGCCAAAGAACCAGTTCAACATCATCACAACAAACACATCGAGATACACATGCACTTCATCGAAAAGCTCATTCATGATCAAGTTATTGAAGTGCTCTTTTTCCTTACAAAAGATAAACTTGTACACATTTTTCACAAAGTCTCTTACATAAGCGAAGTTTTCCAAAATTCGATCTATGTTAGGAGTTCAAGAATTTTTCATCAAGGGGGGATAGGCTCTAATGCCTCCTTACTTCTCCAATTGTGTCAATATTGTAAATCCTTCAATCCTATCCCAAGTTGTTCGTAAGGGGGGATGTTAGGATATTTAGACACTTAGGAGTTAGTTAATATCTACTTGGTCTAATGTGTCATTAGGTAAAAGTGTGTTTCTTTATTATGCATTAGTATGCATTTGTAGTTAGGAAATCCAATGGTGATGATATGTTTACAACATAGATTGATATGATGGTTCATATTCTCCTCGATCTTAATGACCATTGATATGTGGCTTAACACATGATTGGTCCATGATCTATATTTAAAGAGCATGGACGGTCATTTTCCAATGATTGATTGTGACAAACTCTCTTGTAAAATATCTATGTAATATTTTTATTTTGCATTAAAAAACTGCTCCAAGTGGTCATGTTGGCTGAGGCTATGGATGTTTCCCCATAGGGGTTTTAGCACATCAAAACATCGACGTGTTGATATTTGAACTAGTTTTGTGAGTGGTTACTAAAGGTATTCATCCTTTGTTGGAATACTTGTTGTGTCAAACAACATGGATTCATATTGGACATGAAGTATTGATGACAAAATAACTACAAGTGGAGCATATTTCTACTTAGGAGACTGCTTAGTGTCCTAGTTGAGAAAAAAACAATATTTAGTATCCTTATCCACAACAGAAGAAGAATGTATCATAGTAGCAATATGTTGTACATAGATTCTATGGATGAAACAAACCCTTCAATACATACAAGTGGGAAATTATGAGATTATTACGATACTCTATGACAACAATAGTGCTATAATCATCTCCATGAATCCAACGAGGCATTCCAAGAGAAAGCATATTCCTATTAAATTATAATTTATGTGGGAACAAGTCACAGAAAAGAATATCAAGTTGGATTACACTGGGACAAAAGAATAGATTGTAGACATCTTCACAAAGCCTCTTCCTAGGGAGACCTTTGAGTATATTCAACAAAAAATCAGAGTAATTTCTACTCCAAATTGATTTTCATAATCTTTTGTAAGAAGAAAAAGGGGAATATTATCAAGGGGAGTTATCCTTTTCCATTGATTTCAAAAAGGGAGAGAAATATCATAAAACTATAAGCATGAAGAATGGGGAAGTCATCATGAATACAAGAGGACAATAGAGCCATTGGGATCAAAGCATGAAGACAAGGGGATCATGATTGTTTTACTAATTTTCCATCAATGCAAAAGGGGGAGATTGTTAATATAAGAAAATGACAGAATCCTTAAAAGTGGTTAATATGGTTAATATGTGTCCACTTGAATAGGCCTTGAAAATCCTTGAAGGAGCCTTGACATAAGTGTATATAACTCGAAAGTGGTCTCCTTATGGCATAGATTTTAAGCATGGCCTTCACGGGATGAGATAACATGTGGTTTTTTCCACATTCCCACTTTTATTTGTACACAAATGAAGCCTTGAAGAAGCCAAGTAAACAATACCCTAAATCCAAGTGAAGAAGACTATAAATCAAACAGAATAATCCAATAAAGTAAAGTAAAGAATCCCTTAATTAAGGCTGACCATCCTTAAGGAAGAGGTGTGACCCAACATTTGTGACCCTTGGTCACACCCCTTCATGTGGAGAAGAATCATATAAATAAGAGGATCCCAATTTGGCATTAGAATCACACCAATTTGACCTATCCAAGGATGAAGAGCAAATTTCGAAGGGAATATGAAGTTGCGTGATGATTTGTTCTAGGGTTTTCTTTGAACATCATCTTGGAATTTTCAATATAATGTTTTTTCTAGAAAGATTCAGATGGAAAAACTTGTATGTTTTTTAGAAGCGATAACAAATAATATTGGGTATGAATTTCAGGTCTTCACTCATTACAGTTTTGGATTTATACTCAGTGGAAGTTAGGTTTTTAAAAACTAGGGTTTTCTTCTCCAAAATGACAAAATGAGTCATATTTCCATTTTCGCTATAACTTGTTTTAGGGGACGATTCAAGGAGTGAAACTTGGAGTAATTTTAGAAAACGATATTGAGCAATATTTTGTACAAGTTTCGGATCCTGATTTGTTACAGGTACAGATTTATACTTGTTGGAAGTTAGGGTTTGTGACTAATCCATAAACTAGTCCCAAACATCTATTTGAGATAAAATGGTTATATATGAGGCTTGGTAGGTCCAAATTGAATTTCACTTTTTGGATTATAAGGATAAAATATCATAATATCCGAGGTCCAAGTTTTAGAATCATAAACAGAAAATTGATCTCATGGAGAATCTTAGAAGTTTGCATATTTGAGGTATAGTTCTGAGCAGTTTTGTATGTAGATTAAATAAGTGATTTTGGGATTGTATTTGATATTTTATCATGATTTAAAATATTACAAGGGTATTGGTTTCTCCTTGCAGTAGGTGCTAGAGAAATCAGGGAGTCGGTGCTTCCCTCACGTTGGTTCTTGTAAAATCTTGAAACTACTTAAGAAAAGTTTTCTTAGTTTTCTCCCAGTTCTGTCTCCATGTAAAAATATGTGTGAAATGTGTAATGAATTTATGTGATGATGAATGACATGAGTAATGGTTATTTTTTATGTAGTTATTTAAATTTAATATTTTTTAAATAAATATATACTAGTTCACCCCCCCCACATCTTATTATTCTTGAATATTCTAACACAATTATCTATAGATGAGGCTCACAACTCCTTTCCATTATTTATTCCCTGAATATAGGTTAAGGAAATAAAATAAAAGTGTCTCGTCATCCACATAACTTGGAGACTAAGTGAAAATATAATGAAATGATGCTTTACATGCTAGAAACCCTCATAAAACAAAAGGATCCCACAAAGCATGGGGCCAATTTTATATCCTAGAAAAATATTCCAATAAAAGGCTAATGTGGAGAGCTTAAAATAAGGTGGAGTATCCTCCCAATAAATTAAATTCCCAACATTCCTCTCTTTCAAGTAGTATGTTCTCATAAAAGTGTGGATAATGACCTCCAAAGGGGAAAACCTCCATAAAGTGTACTCAAAGAATGCTCAAATAATGTCCATAAATCCTTCAAATATGTCTCCAAATTATGACCATGTCCATATTGTTGATTAAGGTTAGTTGTCATTGATGTCAACCCTTGAAGAAAGTTGGAGAACCTAGGTTTGGGTAATGGACCCAAGTTTGTTTGATGGATAACCGTATGAGTTTCTATATATTTGCAGGTAATACTATTCTATATGGATAGTACATATCATTCCATTTCCATTGGTATGTGGAACGCCACATAACTCCTCACGATTAAAGAGTTATGGCCATGTGAAGTTGGAGAACCCTCATGAGTAATCTAGAAGCCCCAAAAGGTCAAAGTAGTCAACATGGTTTAAGAGATTTTTAGAAGGTAAATAATAAAGTGAAGTGATGAGTGTACTATAATTCAAAGTGAATACAAAATAAATTATTTAAATAATAAAGTTAATGGAGAAATTACTAAGTAGACAAGTGGTTAGAAGTGGGTTATCCCTAAAATAAGGAAAGTGGTTTAAGATGGTTAGAAGGTAACCCCTTGAGGAAAAGTGAAGCGATGAATGTACTATAAGTCAAAGTGGATACAAAACAAATTATTCAAATGATAAATTTAATGGATAAATTACTAATTGGACAACTGGTTAGAACTTGGTTAACCCTAAAATAAGGAAAGCGGGTTAAGATGGTTAAAAGGTAACCCCTTGAGGAAGCTACACGAAAGTATAAATAAGAGGCAAGGCTCTTTCATTTAAATCACACTTGAGCATATTGAATATCTATAGGTGATTGAGGTAACCAAAGGATATGTAAGCCAAATTTCTTAGAGAAGGTGAAGTAAAGAAGGCCAAAATTCAAGGGAGGATAAATTCTTTTGATGATGCTTTCTAAGGTATGTTATTTACAGGTCATCTCACCGTTTTCGAAATAACGTTTTCTCTATAATGATTCAGACCATGAAATTGAGAGGCCATTAAGAAAACATATCCAAGTAGTTGTGGTACTAGTTTAAGCTTGTGGGTCATTGTATTTTGAGAGTTACACTCTGTGGAAAATAGGGTTTGTGGATAGTCCTAAAACTAGTCTAAAATAGGTGATTCAGGTAAAAATGTCATAAATTCTTCATAACAGATCCAAATTAAGTAAGACAAAATGTGTTAGTTAGAGTTCAATATGTAGTATTTTGTGTAAAAGTTTTAGATACATACAACAAATATAATGTGCAGGGCACACTCTGCAAGTTCGCTCTCTAGAATAAGCCAAAATTCAACAAGGTATGCCATTTTTGATATAAATCATTTTCTCAGAGGTTCCAAGTAGTGAAACTTGAAGGAATTTCATAAAACACACTAAATAACATAGTTATGATTATTTAAAGTTAGGTTTGTTGACTAATCCAAAACTAGTCATGTGAGACTAAAGAAAAGTTTGATGAAAATGTTAGTCTCTTGTTGTTAAAGTTAAGGAAGGTTTTCAGGTATGTGATCATATAGACCAAGTATATTATAGAGTTACAAATCAGATTTGGATGATGAAATTGATGGGGGATTTTGGTTAAGGTACATGTTGGGTACATGGTTGAGACAAGTAGTTGATGAGTTGGAACATACATGAGGTGTATAGTTGATGATGTTGGTACATATTGATGAGTCATAGTAGATGAGTAGTTGATACATGATTGGTACATACTTGGTACATGGTTGGATGCACTTGTTTATGGTATAGGTTGATTATAGGTTGTTTGGTACAGGTTGGTGCATGGTTGATGAACTTGTTTATGGTACAGGTTGATTATAGGTTAGGTATAGGTTGACGCATGGTTGAGTTTTATTGGTATAGGTTGTTTGGTGAAGATTTATTGGTACAAGTTTATAGTAGTATATATCAAAGTGATAGTGTGATAGTGGTTTCATCATTCTACTTATACGTCAGAATGGTTGGATGGGTTAAGGACATGTGGTTGTAGCCACCTTTCGTTTGTAGTCAGAGAACATAGGGGGTTGTAGCCTCCTTCTGGTCATAGCCAGAGAATTGGAGAGTTGGAGCTTCCCTCATGCTGTAGCCAGAGAAACTAGGGGGTTGGAGCCTCCTTCCAGTTGCATTTGGAAAACGAAGGAAGTTGGCGCTTCAAATGAATGTAATTCTTCAAGACATATAAGAAAAATCCTTTTATGGATTTCTTCCATTTTGGGTTTCCACATAAAACACTGGTGTATTATGTATGTGTATGATTGTTCATTTATTCATTTCTTATTTACTCTGTAGTTATTGGATGATAATTCTACATTGATATAACACTTGGATTATATGGTTAAATAGGATTATATTACTCTATTACTGATTCACCCCCCCTATCAGTAATCCAAGGATTGGTGTCAGAGCAGGTTCCTTTAGAAATTAGTTTCACCACTGAAGGTAGATCATGGAGAGAAACAAATTGTATAAAAATGGAATACCACAGTTTGATGGACAAAAGTATGATTTTTAGAGCATAAGCATGAATACATATATACATGCATAGTGATTTGAAATTTGGAAATCAATTCTAGATGGATACATAGTACCAAAAGTTCCATCAACAAAAAAAGCAGTGAAACTCGATCAAAATAATTCCAAAGCCACAAATGCACTTCTGAATGGTCTTGGTGAAACAATGTTCACCAAAGTTGCACATTGTAAATCCACTAAAGATATTTGGGAGAAACTTCGAAATATTTATGAAGGAGATTCAAAAGTCAAAGCAGCAAAGCTTCAAACTTACAAAGTTTAGTTCGAACAACTAAAGATGAAGGAAGATGAGAATATCTCATCTTACTTCTTATGAATTGATGAAACAATAAATGAAATCATGGGATTGGGAGAAGAAATTCAAGAATCTGTAATTGTTGAAAAGCTACTAAGATCTCTTCCTATGAGATTTGACCTTAAGATATCAACACTAGAAGAAAGAGTAGATCTAAACTCAATAAGCATGGACGAACTACATGGAATATTCACAGCATATGAAATGAGAACTGAACAGGAAAATTCATATGTAAAAGAATCTACCATCAAAGCATCCAAAAGATCAAAGCAAAAGGGAAAGCAACAAGAAAAAGAACATAGAAACAATAGTGATGTCTTAGAAGATGATGAAGAAGTGGCCAACTTTGTCAAAAGATTGAACAAGAGAATCGATGACAGGTATAGAGGTAAGATTCCTTTAATATGTTTTAATTGTGATGGTATTGGTCATTTTTATAACAAATTTCCTCATAAGAAAAAGAGAAATGATGAAGGTTACTCAAAAAACAAAAAAACATATAAAGGAAAAAGAACCACAAAGAAAGTTTTGAAGAAAAAATTATGCACCATGTTAAAATAATGTAACTGCAAAGTGTATTCTAATTATTATTGTTGTATTATTCATTAGATCAATCCACTATTGTGGACTGATCATGTCGACTATTGTAAAAGACCAAATTCCCTTTTGCAGATTGGTCAAAACATAATTGTAATAGGCAGAATAAGAAGTCAACCCTAGAGTATATTAAAGGTGGCTTTAACCACCTAGATTGAGAAGTCGACTCTACCAGTGAAAAGGCACCTCCACACATGCCATAGTTGTATAAATAAGGAGGCTAGGGCCTCATTTAGACACACACTCACTTGTTCATTGAGAAGAAAGTTTTAGAGCTACAGTTGGAGAAGAGAGAGAGAAAGAGAGGCACATTCTTGGGAGAGGAATTTATGTATTTGTTTGAGTTATCTCTTCGAATTGTATTGGCTATCTATAATAAGAAAGTTTTGCTGGGTTTTCTCCCCCATGAGGGTTTCCCAGGATAAATGATGTGTCTCTTGTGATTATGTATTTCTTAGTTATCCTATATTATGATATTGTTATCTATTGAAAATAAAAGAACTCCAATAATAGCTTAAACCTTAACATGGTTTCAGAGCTAAGATGAAGAGAGCATCTTTCACAAGAGAAAATGAAAAATGTCATTGTTTTCGTACATGAAAATTAGGGTTTTTTATTGAAGAAATATTTCAGCCCCAAAACCATCTAGAAAAGCGTGCCCTTCCTCAAGGATCACTTTGGCATCCTCAGCACAAATTTGCAGTGGCTAGATCTCCCAAAAAGTGAAATCCTAGTTTTCACAAAGTACCAAAAGTACCGGAGTACTAGAAGTACCAGAAAACCAGAAGCACCAGTCCAAAAATCCATTGGTCAAACTTGAGGGGGTAAAAGTTGGATTTTCAGAAATCTGACTACACTATCTTACTCTCCTCAACTCAGTGCATCTACCCCCTGGATCAGAATTTCAAAATTTGAAGTTTGAAAAATTAGGGTTTCCTCATAAAACCCTAAGTTGCAGTTGCAGTCTCAGAACCAGTTGCAGTATCAATTGCAGTTGCAGTATTAGTTTCATTTGCTTCCGTAGTACCAGTTGTAGTCACCCATGAAGTTCTTAAGAGTTGGTAATCATTATCGTTGCTACCAGATCATGCCTCTACCTACAAATGTTGTCAGAGGTATGTACCCACACATGTTTAAATGATTAAGCTTTAAAGGGTATTTGTGGGAGAAGGGATCTCTTGCCATAGATGCAAAAGGATCTCAAGATCGAACACATTCAGAGGATTGATGCAACCCATGTGTGATTATTCTGATATGCACCTATTTGCTATGAAATTATTTTGATCAATGTTGCATGTTGTAGCTATGACCATCATTCTAACCTTTGGTCAAAATCTGAGTTAAGGTATTAGATGGTTTAAAATTTGAGATCATAGATTTTATCTTCTAACCCTACCTTTTGTCAAGATAACATATTTTCATAGTACAAAAGACAGGTTGAAGAAAGCCCTCGTCATATTGAGTGAAGGAGACTTGGAAAAAAAGAAAGCACACTCATTCTTGAGGACAAGGCTCCAGGTTTGATTAATCAAGTTGATAAGATTCAAGGGCACACATGACAAATTGATGACTACCCCTTTACAAGTAACCACTACAGTTGAGATAGCAGTTTTTGTAAAGTATTATACTTCATAGCATGTGAGCATATAGAAGTAAATATTTAATGTAATCATTTTCCTGATACAACTAACACCTCCTATAGGAGAAACCTTTTGTCTTAGTTCCTTGCCATGGAGGAATGTTCGATCACAACACTATAAGAGTGTTGACCTCATTTCGTAGTGTATCTCTTACTTTTGATCGTTTCTTCAGACAAGCCACAAATGATATCTCTAAAGGAGCTATTGTGATGATTATTCGTGCTATTGCTTTATCTATTATTATCAAAAGGATATTCTTCTATCTTGTTGTTTTGTTGACCTTGTTTCAGGTCACAGGTGATAACCCTAAAAAAGTTATAGTGAAGGTTGCAGAAGGAAACATATTATATGATACTTGAAGTTGACGATGTACATGACCATATACACTCATGCACCAAAGAAGATGAAGAAGAAGCTATCTCTTGAGATTCAAAGTATCTCATATGAATATTGATTGAAAGGAGCAGAAGGCTCCAAAGATGACCGAACATTAGAACAGGAAGCAGACCTCATTTGAAGTCTGACTCAATATTTCATATTCACACTTGGTATGCAACACCAAATATATCCTATAAGATATCAATAGGGATGTGACCTTTGATGAAGATGGAGTGCTCAAGAAATCAAGAATATGTCATCTTGAAGAAGTATATGAAGAGGAACTTGTAGCTCCCAGAACTACAAAATCAGTGAGGGAGGTTCCGAGAGTTGCAGAACTAGTAAGGGAAGTCGTAACTTCCCCTGATGAGAAAATTCTAGAAGATCATGACATAGTAGAATTTCAAGAACCTCTTGAGATGACGATATCCCATAAGATAAAGCCTGCTTGGGCTAGGGAGATTATTGAAGATAGAGAGAAGTATGGTGTTCCCGAAGAAACCATGAGACGGGTGAAGAGACCTAAGACATTCTCCAGTTATATGGCTTTGATGTGTGATCCCCTAGAAAAGGAGCCTACCTGCTTTGAAGAAGCCATTCAGAAGAAAGAATGGGCAGATGCCATGACAGAAGAATAAAAATCCATAATAAAAAATAATGTATGGGAAATAGTTCCCATATAGAAGAGCAAGGATGTGGTATCTTCCAAATGGCTCTTCAAAATAAAACATGTTGTTGATGGAAGTATTGAGAACCATAAAGCAAGATTTGTCTCTCGTGGATTTTCTCAAAAAGAAGGCATTGACTATGAAGAGACATTCTCTCATGTAGCCAGATACACTTCGATAAGAAACATCATAGCCCTTGTAGCAAAGATGAAGTGGAAGTTACACCAGATGGATGTAAAGACAACCTTCCTAAATGGTGTCAATGAAGAAGAAGTGTATATAGAGAAACCTCAAGGATTTGAAGTTGAAGACAGGAAGTCTCATGTCTGCAAGCTGAAGAAGGATTTGTACGGATTGAAGCAAGCTCTTAGCACTTGGTATGGTAGGATAAACAATTTTTGAATGAGCTTGGGCTTTACCAAGAGTGAAGAAGATTCTAACCTCTACTTCAAGGTTATGAACAATGAGCCTGTTATATTACTATTTTATGTGGATGACTTATTCTTAATTGGAGAAGAAAAGCTCCTCACCAAATGTAAGAAGAGGCTCGCTTCATAATATGAGATGAAATACCTTGGTCTAATGCATTATTTCTTATGTCTTGAGGTATGGCAGAGTCCAAAGAGGATCTTCCTTAACTAAGGGAAGTATGCAGTCAAAATCCTGAAGAGATTAGACATGTTAGAGTGAAAGTCCATGAATACACCCATGGAAACGAAGATGAATCTATTGGTCAAAACTTCATCAGAATTGATTGATGCCACGCTGTATAGACAAATCATTGGATTGGTGATGTACCTGACAAACACTAGACCAGATATCGATTTTGCCGTGAACACCTTGAGTGAGTTTCTGGTAGAACCCAGACATGTTCACCTAGTTGCTTCAAAACATGTGATGAGGTACCTTAAAGGTACATTAGATTGTGGTCTCAGTTATGATGGAGATCGAGATTTCACATTGAGTGGGTACACTGATTCATATTGGGGCTAGAAGTGTCTATGAAAGGAAGAGCACTTTAGGATGTTGTTTCAGTTTGGGATTAGCCATGATCTCATGGCAGAGTAGGAAGCAATCCAACATTTCTCTCAGTACAATGGAAGTAGAATACATTGTTGCATGTTCTACAAGTTGTGAAGCTATATGTCTTCGAAAGTTGTTGACCGGTCTATTTGACCTAGATATGGAAGCAACCATGATCCTATGTGACAACCAGAGCTGAATAAAGATGATAGAGAATCCTGTATTCCATGACAAGTCGAAGCACATAGAGATCTTATATCATTACATCCATGACATGGTGCATAGAGGAGCCATAAATCTCCAGTATGTTAGCACGGATGAATAGGTTGTCGATGTGTTGACCAAGCCTCTTTCCGATGTGTTGACCAAGCCTCTATCTCGCGTAAAGTTTGAGCACTTTCGAGATAAGATTGGTATAGTCCGAAAGGACCTTCCTCGAAAGGGGGAGTAGTGTTGTGATGAGATATATTTAGTAATGTACTTCCAGCCTCACTGTTGTGACGTAAAGCCAGTCTAGTTGTTGTGTAGAGATGTGCCTAGTATTGTGCTTCCATATTAACCACTGTGGCGTAAAGAAAGTCTAGTTGTTGTGTTGAGATATGCCTAGTACTATGCTTCCAACCTAACCATTGTGACGTAAAGCAAGTCTAGTTGTTGTGTTGAGATATGTCTAGCACTGTGCTTCCATCTTAATTGTTGTGGCGTAAATCCAATCTAGTAACATGCTTCCAACTTTATTGCTGTGATGAAAAGCAAGACGAGTACCATGCTTCCAGATTTATTGCTATGACAAAAAGCAAGACGAGTACCATGCTTCCAGCTTTATTGTTGTGACGAAAAGAAATATGAGTACCATGCTTCCATCTTAATTGTTGTGATGAAAAGAAATACAAGTACCATGCTTCCATCTTGATTGCTGTGATGAAAAGAAAGCCGAGTATTGTGCTTCCAGCTTGATAGCTGTGACATAAAGCCAGTCTAGTATTGTGTTTTCCAACTTAATTGTTGTGTGGTGTTTTCCAGCTTAATTGTTGTGTGGTGTTTTTTAGCTTAATTGTTGTATGATGTGCCAGCTTAATTGTTTTGATGATGTGCTAGCTTAATTGTTGTGATGTGTTGCCAGCCTCATGCTATGATGATGTGTTTCCAAGCTTTGTGTTGTGATATTGTTTCTTTTGATGTTGTATCAACCTTGTGTTGTTATTGATGATGAGGATGTATTAGTGTTATACTAATCCATGTCAATGCAATTGATGATGATGATGTTACTTCAGCCTCTTGATGAAGATGATGATGATGATGCCACTTCAGCTCCTAAGTTCTTGTTAAAGATGATGATGATGATGCCACTTTAGTTCCTGAGTTCTTGCTAAAGATGATGATGATGATGCCACTTCATCTTCTGAGTTCTTTCTAAAGATGATGATGATGATGCCACTTCATCTCATGAGTTCTTTCTGAAGATGATGATGATGATTCCACTACAGCTCCTGAGTTCTTACTGAAGATGATGATGATGATGCCAATTCAGCTCCTGAGTCCTTGTTGAAGATGATGATGATGATATTATTTCAGCTTTAATGTTGAAGATGATGATGATGTTACCTTAGCCTTATACCAATGAGGATGATGATGCTACTCCAGCTCCATGTTGTGTTGATGATGCCCTAGCCTTTGTGTTGTGTTGATGATGAGAAAAACTTATGATGATTTACAGATACACCAATTAGTGTTCCAAGATGATATTGATGATGATGTCCTCTCACCCACCTGATGTCATTGATGGTGTTGTCCTCTCTCTCGCCTGATGTTGTTATAGAATACCCTTCTTGTTAAGGGGGAGTGTTGAAATAATGTAACTGCAAAGTGTATTCTAATTATTATTGTTTTATTATTCATTATATCAATCCCCTATTGTGGATTGATCATGTCAGTTATTGTAAAACACCAAATACCCTTTTGCAGATTGGTCAAAACATAATTGTAATAGGCAGAATAAGAAGTCAGCCCCAGAATATATTAAAGGTGGATTTAACCACCCAGAATGACAAGTTGGCTCTGCCAGTGAAAAGACACCTCCACACATGCTAGAGTTGTATAAATAAGGAGGCTAGCGCCTCATTTAGATAGACACTCACTTGTTCATTGAGGAGCAAGTTTTGGAGTTGCAGTTGGAGAAGAGAGAGAGAGAGAGAGAGAGAGAGAGAGAGAGAGGTGCATTCTTGGGAAATACATTTCTATATTTGTTTGAGTTATCTCTTAGCATTGTATTGGCTATCTATAATAAGGAAGTTTTGTTGGGTTTTCTCCCCCATGAGGGTTTCCCAAGATAAATGATGTTTCTCTTATGATTGTGTATTTCTCAGTGATCCTATCTTATGCTATTGTTATCTATTGAAATGCAAAGAACTCTAATAATAGCTTAAACCTTAACACACCAAATAAGACATCTCATCATTAGATGAAGTTGAAGTCAGTGACAGTGATAAAGAAAGAGTTCTATTCATGGAAGTAGAAGACTCTGATAAAGAAGACTCAGAAGAAGAATATGAATAAGCCAATGAAGAATATGAAGAAGTCGAAGAAGAAATTGAAGAGGCAAAATTTGACTACCGAGAGGAATTTTTGAGTGCCATAGAATTTATAAGAAGAGAAAAGAGGAAAAATAAGAAGCTACAAGTGGAACTAGACAAGAAAGAAGACACTCGGAAATTAGAACAAATGATCACAAATTTGAAGGTTCAAATTGAAGAAGATAAAAGAATTGAAGAATCACTCAAAGAACAGCTAGAAGGAAGAGACATGATCATTGAAAATTTGGAAGAAGATATTGTCACATTAAGAAAGGATATTCAAACGACAAATATGCAGAACAACTCAAAAGTTTTGAATGACATTATCAGCAGTCAAAGGCCTAATCATGACAAGTCTAGACTTGGATACAATTAGACAGCAAATGGATCAAGCTCCAAAACAACAGAACAAGAAATATATCCAAAATGATATGCATAAACAATCAAAGGGGATAGGAAGTTCTACAGAGAAAATTACAGGGAAACTCCTCCAATGAGAAGATTAAGATTTCATAATCAACGATCGACAGGAACAGATAGGTCTCAGGAAGAAGAAGGATTCATAAGAGCACCTCTTTTCAGAAAATCTTCATCTCCTAGGTATCAAACTATTTTTTTTTGTTTATGTTATGCATGTAATAATTTTATACATAAAGATGTGAATTGCAGAGCTAAAAACAAGAACATAAACAACTTTGAAAGTCACACACAAAAGGGTTATCCAAGAAGACCTAGCGAAATACAGAGAAAAAGTTACAACAGGTTGGAATCATTAAGCACTGAAGTGGAATGCCAAATGTGTAACAAATTTGGACACAAGGCCAAAGATTGCAGAATGACAATACCTCCTAGAGAACCACAACAAAACAACAACAATAATAAACATGAACCTCAGAAAAGGAAATGGATAAGAAAGCAAGATCAATACAACAATGAAGAATGCACACTCGCTCTACAAGCTAAGTAGAAGAAACGCGGTTGGTATGTTGACAATGGATGTTAAAAACACATGACAAGTGATATATATAGGGTTATTACATTAATAAAGGAAATATATGGATCAGTCTCTTTTGGAAATGCTGATTTAAATAAAATCATTGGAAAATGCACAGTCAGAATTGTGAACAAGAATACAAAAAAAAAATTTTCTACTAGTAGAAGATATGAAAGATAATATTCTAAGTGTGAGTCAAATGTGTGACCAAGTTCATAAAGTTACTTTCAATTCACAAAAGTATGAGATAATAAAAGAAGGTTGAGGAAAATTGATTGCTACAGCTACAAGAACTTCGAGTAACATATATGTGTTAAGTAAAATTGGAAATGAAAAGTGTTGTCTAGGAAAGGAATATGAAAGTTGGCTATGGAACAAAAGAATGGGTCACATACATTTTGATAAACTTGTCAAAGTCAACAAAAGAGAAGCAGCTAGAGAAATGTCCCAGATCATGAAACCAACCAAAACTTTATGCAAGCATTGTAAACAAGGAAAGGAAACAAATACTAGGTTCAAATCAAAGGAATATTCAACAACAAGACCACTGGCAATTGTGCATACTGATCTAGTTGGATCAACTACAATAAAGGGTTTAAAATGTGAGAAATACTTTATGTTATTAGTTTATTATTATACAAGAATGACTGCAGTTTTCTTTCTCAAGAATAAGTCATAAGATTTTGAAAACTTCAAGATCTACAAGGAAATGGTTGAAAATTAAATGGATTCAAAAATCAAATGCTTGAGATATGATAATGGATGAGATTTCACTTCAAAGGAATTTATGGACTATTGCAGCAGTCATGGAATAAAAAGACAATTCTCCGTTTCTAGGACACCTCAACAGAATAGAGTTGTTGAAAGAAAGAACAAGATAGTACAAGAAATGGCTTGAACAATGCTAATGGATTCCAAATTGATAGATATTTTTTGGACATAGGAAGTGCATACAAAAGTTCACATTCAAAACAGAGTAATTCTTAGAAACAAAACTGACAAAAATCCCTACAAGCTATGGAAAGGAAGACCAACAAATGTGAAGCACTTCAGAGTTTTTGGAAGCAAATGCTACATCAAAAGAGAATATGGTAGAATGGGAAAGTTTAAATCTCGTGTGGACAAAGGAGTACTTGTTGGTTACTCAAGCATAAGGAACGAATACAAGTGTTACAACCTGAGATTGAAAAACATTATGGAAAGCATCAACGTAACAATTGATGAAACAAGTGGACAAGAATTAAAGGAAGAAGAAAATGAATCAATGGAACAACTTTATGAAGAAGAAACAAAATATGAAAAAGAAGTAGAAGGGGAATATGAAGAGGATCTGATAGAAGAAGAATATCAAGTTCAACAAGTGCCTCCAAAGACATCTAGCAGACAAGTACAAAAGAATCATCCTTTAGATCAGATTATCGGAAACAAAGATGCAAGAGTTGAGACTAGAAGAAGAATCTGTTCACCAAAACAAACACACCTAGCACTCTCATGTACGATTGAACCAACCCATTTTGAAGAGGCCATCAAGGATGAATTTTGGAATAAGGCCATGGATGAAGAATTGGATCAAATAGAGAAAAATGACACTTGGGAATTGGTTCCAAGACCAAAGGATAAAAATTTGATGGGCAGAAAGTGGGTATACAAGAATAAATTGAATGAGCATGGACATGTTACAAGTAAAAAAACTAGATTGGTATGTAAAGGATATGCACGGGTTGAAGGAATCGACTTTGAAGAGACATTTTTCTTAGTTGCCAGAATGGAAGCAATCTGATTTCTTTTAGCTTATGCATGCTCCAAAAATATTAAAGTGTATCAGATAAATGTAAAATCATCTTTTCTGAATGGGGAACTTGAAGAAAAAGTCTACATTGAACAACCATAAGGATTTCATTTGTTAGAGAACGCAAATTATCTGTGTAAATTAAAGAATGCCTTGTATGGTCTAAAACAGGCTCCTAGTCTCTAGAGAATGGTACACTAGACGGGAGAAATATCTACAGCAAGCAGGGTTCAGAAAAGGAAATGAAGACATCAACCTCTACATCAAGGTAAGTCAAGATAGTATTTTATTAATTGTAGTTTATGTTGATGATATTAGTTTTGGTAGTGATGATGACATGTTAAGCCAAACATTTGCAAAGGATATGAAGAATGAGTTTGAAATTTCATTACTTTGAGAACTATCTTTCTTTCAGGGACTTCAGATATGTCAAAGAAATGAAGGAATTTTTATTTCTCAAACCAAGTATATCAAATAAATGCTAAAGAGGTTCGGAATGGAAGATTGCAAACCAATTATCACTCCCATGTAAATCAATTGCAAGTTGAGCAAAGATGATGATTCAAAGTCTACAGATCAGAGGAAATACAGGTCAATGATTGGTAGCCTACTATATGTGACAACATCCGGACCATATTTAATGCAAGAAGTTGGACAGGTAGCATGATTTCAAGAAGCACCAAATGAATCACATGTATTAGTAGTGAAGAGGATTTTTAGATGTCTCAAAGGAGCAAAAGAGTTGGATTGTGGTATCCAAAAGGAAAGGATCTATCACTTATTTCCTAAACATATACATATTGAGAAGGTTGTATTGATGACCGATGAAGCATCAATGGAGCATCATTCTACTTGGGTGAGTGTTAAGTATCATGTCTAAGAAATAAACAATCATTAGTATCTTTATCTACAACCGAGGCAAAGTATATTGCAACATCAACAAGTTGTACACAGGTTCTTTGGATGAAACAAAATCTGACAGATATACAACTTGAGTATGATGAGCCCATTCTAATCTATTGGGATAATAAAAGTTCCATCAGTATCTCAAAGAACTCGGTGATGCACTCCAAGACGAAGAAAATTCCAATTAAGTATCACTTTCTACAAGAACAAGTTGCAGAAAATAACATCATAGTTGAGTATGTGGGAACAAAAGAACAAGTGGCATACATCTTTACAAAACCACTTCCACGGGAGGCCTTTGAGTATCTTCGCTAGAGACTTGAAGCTATTTGTACTCCAAAATTAATTCTTTTGAATGATTATCTTATATTTATTATATGTACACGAGGAAGCACCATAAAGAGGATAGTTCATTTACGAGGAGCATCCCCAGATGGAAAGATACATTTTCCATTGATGACAAAGGGGAAAGATTTATCAGATGCAGAGGACAGAGGCATGGTTCTAGGGGGAGCATGAGGGATATAACTTCAGTATTACATGACATGATTTCATTGTTGCATCAGAGTGTTTCCATCAATGCCAAAGGGGGAGATTGTTGATTAAGGTTGGTTGTCATTGGTGTCAACCCTTGAAGAAAGTTGGAGAAACTAGGTTTGGGTAATGCACCCAAGTTTGTTTGATAGATAACAGTATGAGTTTTGATATATTTTATATGGATAGTACATGTCGTTCCATTTCTAGTGGTATGTGGAACGTCGCATAACTCCTCAAAGTTAGAGAGTTATGACCATGTGAAGTTGGAGGACCCTCATGAGTCATCTAGAAGCCCCAAAAGGTGAAAGTAGTCAAAGTGGTTTAAGAGATTTTTAGAAGGTAAATAATAAAGTGAAGTGATGAGTGTACTATAATTCAAAGTGAATACAAAAAAAAATATTTAAATAATAAAGTTAATGGAGAAATTACTAAGTTCACAAGTGGCTAGAAGTGGTTTAGCCCTAAAATAAGGAAAGTGGTTTAATATGGTTAGAAGGTAACCCCTTGAGGTAAATTGAAGTGATGACTGTACTATAAGTCAAAGTGGATACAAAATAAATTATTTAAATAATAAATTTAATGGATAAATTACTAATTGGACAAGTGGTTAGAAGTTGGTTAACCCTAAAATAAGGAAAGTGGGTTAAGATGGTTAAAAGGTAACCCCTTGAGGAAGCTACATGAAAGTATAAATAAGAGACAAGGCTCTCTCATTTCAATCACACTTCAACATATTGAATATTACAGGTGACTAAGGTAACCAAAGGATATCTAAGCCTAATTTTAGAGAGAAGGTGAATTAAAGAATGCCAAAATTCAAGGGAGGATAAATTCTTTTGATGATGCTTCCTAAGGCATGTTATTTACAGGTCATCTCACCATTTTTACAATAATGTTTTTTCTAGAATGATTTAGACCATGAAACTGAGAGTCCATTGAGACAACATATCCAAGTAGCTGTGGTACGAATTTCAGCTTTTGGGTCATTGTATTTTTGGAGTTACACTCCGTGGAATATAGGGTTTGTGGCTAGTCCTAAAACTAGTATAAAACATGTGTTTCGGGTAAAAACATCATAACTTATTCCTAATAGATCTAAATTAATTAAGATAAAATGTTTTGGTTACAGTATAGTATGTAGTATTCTGTGTAAAATGTTCATATCCATACAACAAATATTTCATGCGGGGCACGCTCTACAAGTTCACTCTCTAGAATAAGCCAGAATTCAACAAGGTGTGCCATTTTTGCTATTACTCATTTTCTGAGAGGTTCCAAGTAGTGACACCTGGATGAATTTCATAAAACAAACTGAAGAACATTGTGTACTATTTTGATATCTTTATTCATTACAAGTACATAATTATTATTATTTCAAGTTAGGGTTGTTGACTAATCCAAAACTAGTCATGTGAGACTAAAGAAAAGTTTGATGAAAATGTTAGTCTCTTGTTGTTAAAGTTAAGGAAGGTTTGCAGGTATGTGATCATATACACTAGGTCTATTATAGAGTTACAAATCAGATTTGGATGATGAAATTGATAAGGGCTTTTGGTTGAGGTACATGTTGGGTACATGGTTGAGACAAGTAGTTGATGAGTTGGCACATACATGAGGTATATAGTTGATGATTTTGGTACATATTGATGATCACAGTTGATGAGTAGTCGATACATGATTGGTACATACTTGGTACATGGTTGGATGCACTTGTTTATGGTACAAGTTGATTACAGGTTGTTTAGTTCAGGTTGGTGCATGGTTGATGCATTTTTTTATGGTACAGGTTGATTACAGGTTGAGGTACAGGTTGAGGTACAGGTTGATGCATGGTTGATGCATGGTTCAAGTTTATTGGTACAGGTTGTTTGGTGAAGATTTATTGGTATAGGTTTACAGTAGTATATCCAAAAGTGATAGTGTGATAGTGGTTCCATCATTCTAATTATAAGCCAGGGAGGTTGGCCGAGGCAAGGACAGGTGGTTGTAGCCACCTTCCGGTTGTAGCTGGAGAACATAGGGGGTTGTAGCCTCATTCTGTTTGTATCTAGAGAATTGGGGAGTTGGAGCTTCCCTCAGGTTGTATTCTGAGAAACTAGGGGGTTGGAACCTCCTTCCAGTTGCATCTGGAAAAGAAAGGAAGTTGGTGCTTCCAATGAACGTAATTATTCAAGACATATAAGAAAAAGAATTACGTGGTTTTCTCCCTCTTTGGGTTTCCACATAAAACATTGGTGTACTGTGTATGTGTATGATTGTTCATTTGTTCATTTCTTATTTACTCTACAGTTATTGGATGATAATGCTACATTGATATAGCACTTGGATTATATGGTTAAAAAGGATCAAATTACTCTATTACTGATTCACCCCCCCTCTCAGTAATACAACACACATATAAGTTCAAGGAACCTCCATGAAGCATGGGAGTGACCCTCCAAGTAAAAAAGGAGTCATAAAATCCCCAACAACATCAACCAGTCAACCCTTAAATTATATAAATGACATCTCAAAAAGTGATGAAAGAAGAGAAACATTCTAGGATCTCACATGTGACATGTGCAGAGAATGTTCATATGTGCAAAATGAGCCCACATATGCTAAAAATGATGTGACCAATGCATCAAAAGATGTGTATTTCCTTGACAATTATGACAATGCCTTGAGAGAAGATGAACTAAGTGATCATATTCATAATCATCTCTGAGGGCCCATGAACAAAGTGTGGTACATACATAATAACAAGAGGGTCCATGTGGGGTCAAATAGGCGTGATAAACCATGGGTGTGAAACCCATACAAACCATAATCACCTTTTACATACAAAATATAATAAGTGAATAGTTAGGGCCTTGTAAATTATGTATCCTAGTAGATCCACCTCAAGATTCATGTATACGTACCTAGGACTTAAATTCTTGACTTGGAGGGAGTTACCACCTCCAAGGGATAGTCGTCCAGAGTAATAAAACCAAGCACCTTGAGAATTAGGACTAGAAGAACATGCCATGACCATCCACCTAAGGGGATCTAGGAAACCAACTAACCAACACATGTACATAAATCATTCCATCCTTGACTCATACAAATAAATCATCACACTTTGAACTCATAAGAATGGTCACATCTTGTGAAAAAATGTAAGGTACACTACAAGAATCTAATTTGTAAAATAATCCATTGTACAAAATACCATAACAAGTTCTGGTCCCAAATGAAGCTATACACATCATCATATTCAAAGGTACCACCTGCAATGATTCTGAAATGATGTTACACATATTATCATATTCAAAATCTCTTAGTCAATAATGACCTTAAAAGTTTCACAAATTGTAAGGTAGTGGGCCTTTGGATTTTAACTCTAGTTGTAGATGAACCATCACTTAAATCATTTGTTATGTTTTATGCTTCATTTTTTTTTCATTATATTTTGAAATTTGGGTCCAATGCACATTACACTACCTACTTCTTGAAAGTTGGGATGTACGACCGACTACTCGAGGATACCATCAATGATTATTATTAAAATTTTCAACAATGCCTATTAACTTTCGTAGTTCATATTGGCTTAAGATTTGCATTGAATCTGAAGTGAAATGTACGATGAGATTAAATTCTCACTCTCTTTGCATACTTTAATATGTATACATAAAAATTATACATTATCCATTATAATTAAAAAAGCATTCATGTCATTCAATATAAATGAACTCATAAAAAAAAAACATATATTATATTATAGTAATTAAAATACAAACATCTTATTGATGGGTTGAAATGAACTAGGTCAGTAGTAGGGGTTACCCCCAATGAGAATTCTTTATTATATCTCATATCATTTTCATTGTGGAGCCCATCCGAATTCTGGCATGGAAGGCATTACCGATTTTGGGATTTACAAGTTGTAGCCTACTCCACCAATTATAATGTTCTAAATAAAGAATGAAATGCAACTAACGTAAGCTGCAAATGCATGTCTAGACATGACCAATAGTAACTAGGAAAAAAACATTGAAGCACACATGCTCTTGTTAATGACCCATAAATTAGTTCATTGTGAATAAACAAAAGAATATGAGCAAATGATTGCAAACCCAGAACAATCTAGCATTAAAACAACCATGTATAGTCATATGCTCATAGGTTCAAACAAAAATTTCGAGAGAACATAAATAAGAATCCAAAAACTACACATAAGAATAGTCTATAGTGTGAGATATTTTCTTACACAACTTCAATTCTAAGAAAAAACAACAGAATAATCCATAGTAGATACACACAAAAACATGAGTTCTCCAAAAATATGGCTTGGACATAAGTGGCTCCTCATTAAAATTTCCATCAATAATACATGAAAGACTCCAAAGAAAAAAAATCCCTTACTCCTTAAAATTTCTAAAATTTATAATCATTTACAAAATCACTACCCTATTTTGGCTTGGTGGCCAAGTGGTAGTTTTAGTTTCATTCATGAAACCACCCCTCTCATTTCTTGGCCTTCCAAATTACATATCTCCTTAGAAGTTGAACATTTTCTTTTGCATAACTATCAAAAATACTTATTTTCAATAATCTTTCCTACTTCCCCTTGTATCCTTTTATTTTTGAAATATGGACCCATTTTACATTTTTCTCTTTCTCATAAAGTATGGCTAAAGTATTATTTCATAACTTTAACCATTTCACCTTTGATCTTTTCGTCCTCTGTGACCTCTAATGATCAATATTAAATCCTTTTGATCATCCACTCTTTATGAAAGTCAATGAAAAGTTAAGTTCTCATTGGCTTTGCTCATTATTGTATACATGAAAGCTTTGATTTTGGTCAATCCTAGAGCCTAAGAATTCTTCCATTTTCTCTTTTTTCAAGTACTTTGAATCTCTAGTAAACAATAAGTGAATGAAATGATTACATTCTAGAGAGAATTCATTGCTATCATGGACATTTAGTCTCACCCTTAATCGGTTTTCTATTTCAATATTCGATGTTTAAATGTCATTGGCCACAATGTTCATAACGTGAGGGCCTCTCACATCCTGTGTCCACACCCAATATCAATGACTAAGAATTTTAGGAACTTCAAAGAAGCTCGATCTTGAACATGAATGCTCATATTCAAAGGCCACTAAAAAAATTGTAGTAGAGTCAATACCTAGGCATGTGATGGATCCATTATGTCCATGGAAGGAAAATTCATTGTTTTGACCTATAATTCCTGAAATTTCAAACAAATGAGAGAGATCAGGAATTTCTTTCCAACCTTTCATAAAATCCTTAGTTCCACAATCTGATTACTATATCATATCCTCCAGTAAAAATGAGATTTGCAAATGCTAGAACAAAAACACACTATATGAATTCAATATGGCAATGGAAAACATCTACTTTGGATCGACCTAGAAAATCCTTGCTATGAGCTTCTCTATCAAGGTAGAGCTCTCTCCATATTTTTTAGTGGCAAGGAAGATATTTCAGAAGGTTCTTCCAGGTGAAGGAAGCCCTCATCTCTCACAAAATTCCTATCTCACACCCATTTTAACTTTCAGTGTGATATGCCCTATGTCGCACTCGTTTTAACTTTCTATGTGAAATGCCTTGTGTCACACCTTTCTTAAAATCTGGTGTGATATACCCTATGTGGCACAAATTTTAACTTTCAGTGCGATATGTTTCTCAACCTTTAAATACTTAGTTTTAAGCTTTATTTCCTTAAAAAAAAAATTGATTGATGTGCCTCCTTATGACACTTTGGTATATGCTCACTTTAATTTCATGTGTATTGCATTAAAAAATATTTGGTGCGACGTGTCATTAAAGTTTGGAAATCATATGTATCACAGTGAAGGAAAGTTTGAGAAATTGCAATGTGTCACACAAAAGGAAACTTTTGGCGCACTCTGATAGCACCAAAAGAGGTTTGTTGAGTGATTTTTTGTGCAAGTGGAAACTTTTGGTTCATGTGATACATCGCATGATTTTATTTTTCTTTGTGATATATCGAGAGAAATAAAAACTTCATTTCATGCTATATGTCGCAAGGAAGGAAACATTCTAAACATGCGATGACAATGAGAATGTAAAAGATTTCACTTATAAATTTCCCTTTTCCCTGATAAAGGAAACTTTGAAGTGATGCAATATCTCATGAATAAAAGTGCTTTTCATGTGATATGTGTTGTGTCACGGATAGTCATTTAATGTGATACATTTGCAAGGAGGAAAATTTCTCTAAGATGCAAAAAATAAGTTTTGTCTAATTTTTGGAAAATTTTCTAAAGGGAAAAAAAAACATTGCTCAAGCTGAGGAAAAAATAAAAACAAACCTTTGAGGAGTCTAATGAGTTTCAAAGGAAAAAGAATCGGGACAAGCTTCATAACCAAAAACTTCAAAGTAAAGGAAGACAATCCATAGTAAAGCTCATGAAGATTTGGAAGTCCAAAATAAAGGAGGAGCCCTATGCTATTTGGGTCTCCAAAATAGTACGGGGGATTGTTGATACCTCAACACATCAATAGTTGAGTGGGTAACTTCCACCATTATAATCAAGCATAGTCAACAATGGTGAACCATGTTAACATGGTCTACTATAGTCAATAACAATCAACCTTTATCAATGATAGTTAACGATGGCCAACCATGCTCAACAAAATTCGTCCAGAATCAACATGGTCAAACATAGTAAAAAATATTCAAACATGGTTAACCATGGTCAACATTAGCCATTTGTTGTCAAACAACACCAATCATTGTCAACCATAGTCAAACATAGTAAAAAATATTCAATCATGGTTAACCATGGTCAACATTAGTCATTTGTTGTCAAACAACACCAATCATTGTCAACCAAGGTCAATCATAGTTAACCATAGAAAAACATAGTCAACCAAAACCAACCATAGTCAAACATGGTCAACAAAAGTGAACCATATTTAACTATAGTCAAATGTGGTCAACCATAGTGAACCATGGTCAAGCATGGTCAACCATATTCAAACATGGTCAACCATGGTCAAACCATTACCAACCATAACTGAACATGGTCAATAATTGTCAACCATAACTAGACAATGAACTACAATTAATCATGGTCAAACATGGCCAACCATAATTAATCATGGTCAACCATAGTTAACCAAAGTAAATTTTTGTCAATTAAAGTTAAACATGGTCGACCATAGTCAATGATGGTCAAACATGGTGAATCATAGTAAACCATGGAGAACCATACTAAAGAATGGTTTACCATGATCAACCATAGTCAAACATGGTCAACCATAACCAAGCATGGTTAGTAATAGTCAAACTATAATCAACCATTGTTAAACATGCTCAACCATAATCAAAGATAGTGAACAATGATCAACTATGATCAACCAATATAAAAAAATGGTTAAACATAGGTAATCAAAGTCAAACCTTAGTCAATCATACTCATTCAAAGTAAAATATCATAGATATTCAATATTATTGATATTAATATTTTAATTTACAAATCTACCATAAAAATGATTCATTTATAGAAATTGATGTGAGTTATCACCATTACTTAAAAGGTGTATATATATCTTTCACTATCCAAACATGTAAAAGCATCTTACTCCTAATATAAATGAGCACCTAGCCTTGAAAGTTCTCCATATAGAGCCACTAAATAGAAAAACGCATCTTCCCTCTTCTATGTTTGGGTATTTTTAGTCAAAATTTGGTGATATAAATATGAGAGAAATTGTAATTTTTTATAGTTTAAATTGTATTTCTGAATGTATAAATGAATTAAACATACTTAAAACTCATAAAAAAGTTTGATTATATAAACGTAACCAGTCAAATCTATAAATTCCACAATTTATCACAAAATTTCAAACTAAATTAAATAGATGAAATAAAAAATAACCAAAACTTAAAACTTTTAGAATACAATTTTTTATAAACCCAAATATCACAGATAATATTTTATAAACCAATGATGTGACCCAACTCCAACTGAACCCATTCTACAAAATAACGTGACAAAGTCCTCTCCCCAATACATTATCATATTCAAAGTGATGACCTCCAAACCTTACCAAATGATGTTTTACACATATTATAATATTCAAAAGCTGAAAGGCCAATGGTCAGTGATGACCTCCAAAGCCGCCCAAGTTGCAGGGGGCAGTGGGTTCTTGGATTTTAATTCTGTATACAGGTATGCCATCGCTGAAACCGTTTATTATGTTATCTGCTTTGTTTTTTCTGCATTATATTTTGAAATGTCGGTCCAATGCACCGTGCACTGCGTGTTTCTGGAAACCGGAAATGGATGGCATACGACTACACGCAGCTATTTCTAATTGCTATTAGAATTTTCGTCCAGATCAACCCCTCCTCCAATAAAACCAGAACCTCTGGCCGGCTCCGACGACGAGATAACCTCCCCAGTCCGCAAACCCTCCAACGGTACAACACCCTGAATATGGCAAACAAACCCCGATTCTTGCAGATCGTTGGAAATACCGCACCAAGCACCAAGTATCGTTGGAATTAAGGCTCGCATCCAGTATGTATGTATGAATAATTGTGCCATTGCTTTACTCCACGAAACCTCGACCAGAAATAAGTATAACAATATCGTTGGATTCCAATGATAATTAAAATGAAGTCAGAAGCAAATCATATATTATATTATAGTGAGTGAAATGAGCAGGTATCGTCCACCATTAATGGTGACCACATAGCGTAGATGTAACCCAAAATACAAAATAGATGTAAAGAGTTTATGTGATGATGAATTACATGATTAATGGTTTTTTTGTTTATATAGTTATTTAAGTTTAAATTGTTGAAATAACTTTATATTAATTCTCCTCCCATATTCCCATATTTTAGTATTCTTGAATATTCTAACATTTTTATTTATAGATGAGGTTTACAACTTCTTTTCATTATTTATTTTAGGTTAAGGAAATAATTCACATAACTTAGAGATTGAGTGAAAATCTAATGAAAGGATGCTTTACATTCTAGAAACCCTCATAAAAGAGGAGGATCCCACAAAAAATGGGGTCGATTTTATCTCCTAGCACAATGTTCCAAGAAAAGGTTGATGTGGAGACCTTAAAACAAGGTGGAGTAACCTCCCAAGCAATTAAATTCTCAATGTTCCTCTCCTCCAAGTGGGTTTTTCTCATAAAAGTGTGGATAATGACCTCAAAAGGGGACAACCTCAACAAAGTGTGCTCAAATAATGCTCAAAGAATGTCCATAAATCCTTCAAATATGTCTTCAAATTATGACCATGTCCATATATAAGTTCACGGCACCTCCATCAAGCATGGGAGTGACCCTCCAAGTAAAAAATGAGTCATAAAACCCCAACAACAACAACCAATCAACCCTCGAATTATGTAAATGACATATTAAAAAGTGATGAAAGAAGAGAAACAATCTAGCATCTCACATGTGACATGTGTAGAGAATGTACATCTCTGTAAAATAATCCCACATATGCTACAGAGGATGTGACCAATGCCTCAAAATATGTGTATTTCCTTGAGAACTATGACACTGTCTTGAGAGAAGTGAAACTAGTTTCTTAATTTTCAGAATCATCTTTGAGGGCCCATGAACAAAGTGTGGTACATACATAAAAAAGAGAGGGTCAATGTGGGGTAAAATAGGTGTGATAAACCATGGGTGTGGCAACCAGTACAAACCATAATCACATTTTACATAGAAAAAAGAATAAGTGAATAGTTAGGGCCTTGTAAATCATGTATCATAGTAGATCCACCTAAGAATTCACATATACCTACATAGGACTTAAATTCTTGACTTGGAGGGAGTTACCACCTCCAAGGGATAGTCGGCCAAAGCAATAAAACCAAGAACCTTGAGAATTGGGACTAAAATAACATGCCTTGACCACCCACCTAAGGGGATCTAGGAAACCAACTAACCAACACTGGTACATAAATCATTCCGTCATGGACACATACAAAGAAATCATCACACTTTGAGCTCATCAGAATGATCACATCTCATAAAAAAATGTAGGATACACTACAATAATCTAAGATGTAAAAGAATCTACTGTACAAAATACCATAACAGGTTCTCATCCCAAATGATGCTATACATATCATCATATTCAAAGATACCCCTCCAACGATTCTAAAATGATGTTACACATATTATCATATTCAAAATCCCAAAATCCCTTAGTCAATAATGACCTTAAAAGTTTCCCAAATGGTAAGGTAGTGGGCCCTTGGATTTTAACTCTAGTTGTAGACGCCATCACTGAAATCATTTGTTATGTTTTCTGGTTCCTTTGTTTTTCATTATGTTTTGAAATTTTGGTCTAATGCACATTACACTACCTACTTCTTGAAAGTTGTATGACCCACTACTTCAGGAAACCATCAATGATTATTATTAGAATTTTCAACAATGCCTATTAACTTTCGTAGTTCATCTTGGCTTAAAATTATCATTGAATCTGAAGTTGAATGTACGATGACCTTAAATTCTCATGCTCTTTGCAGATTGTAATATGTTTTATATATGTATACTAAGAAATTATACATTATAATTAACTTTTTTTTCATGTCATTCATTATAAATGAACTAAAAAAAAAAACATATATTATATTATAGTAAGTAAAATCCAAAAATCCTATTGATGGGTTGAAATGACCTAGGTCAATAGTAGGGGTTACCCTCAATGAGATGTCCTTACTACACCTCATATCGTTTGGAAAGGGGAGATCATATGAATTTTTGCATGGAAACCATTACTAATTTTGGGGTTTACTAGTTGTAGCACGCTCCACCAATTCTGATTTTCTAAACTAAAGAATGAAATACAACTAATGTACTATGGAAATGCATGCGTCTATACATGACCAATGGTAACTAGGAAGAAAGCACTGAACCACACATGCTTATGTCAATGACCCATAAATTGGTTCACTCTGAATAAAGACACGAATATGAGCAAATGATTCAGAACCAAGAGAAATCTAGCATTAAAACAACCGTTTATAGCCCTATGCTCATAGGTTCAAACATACATTTCGAGAGAACATAAATAAGAATCCAACAACTACACATAATAATAGTCCATAGTGTGATATACGTTCTTACACAACTTCAATTCTAAGAAAAAACAACAGAATAGTCCATAGTAGATACACACAGAAACAGGAGTTTTCCAAAAATGGCTTGGACAAAAGTGGCTTATCCTCATCAATAGTACATGAAAGACTCTAAATAAAAAAGGTCCCTTTCTTCTTAGAATTTATAACATTTATAATCATTTACAAAATAACTACCCTCTCTTAGCCTGGTGGCCAAGTAACCTTTTAGTTTCATTCACGAAACCACCCCTCTCATTTCTTGGACTTCCAAATTACATATCTCCTTAGAAGTCAAACATTTTCTTTTTCATAAGTATCAAAATACTTCTTTTCGAGAATCTTTCCTACTTCCCCTTATATCCTTTCATTTTTGAAATATGGACCCATTTTAAATTTGTCTCTTTCTCGTAAAGTATGGCTAAAGTATTATTTCATAACTTTAACCATTTCACTTTTGATCTTTTCATCCTCTATGACCTCTAATGATCAATATTAAATCCTTTTTATCATCCACTGTTTATGAAGGTCAATGAAAAGTTAATTTCTCATTGGCTTTCCTCATTCTTCTATACATCAAAGCTTCGATTTTGTTTAGTCCTAGAGCCTAAGTATTCTTCCCTTTTCTCTTATTTAAAGTACTTTGAATCTCCAATAAACAAAAAGTGGATGAAACGTTTACATCCTAGAGATAATGCATTTCCATCATGGACATTTAGCATCACCCTCAGTCGATTTCCTATTTCAATATTCGATGTTTAAATGTCACTGACCACAATTTTCATAACATGAGGGCCTCTCACATCCTGTGTCCACATCCAATCTCCATGCATGAGAATTTTAGGCACTTCAAAGAAGCTACATCTCGAACACGAATGCTCATATCCAAAAACAACTATAAATTCTAGTAGAGTCAAGACCCATGCATGTGATGGATCCATTATGTCCATGGAAGGAAAATTCAATGTTTTGACCTATAATTCCTGAAATGTCAAACAAATGAGAGAGATCAGGAATTTTTTTCCAACCTCTCATAAAATCCTTAGTTCCACAATCTGATTACTATATCATATCCTCCAGTAAAAATGAGATGTTCAAATGCTAGAACAAAAGCACACTATATGAGTTCAATATGGCCATGGAAAACATCTACTTTGGATTGACCTAGAAAATCCTTGCTATGATCTTCTCTATCAAGGTATATCTCTCTCCATATTTTTTAGTGGTAAGGAATATATTTTAGAACATTCTTCAAGGTGAAGGAATCCCTCATCTCTCAAAAAATTCCAATGTCACACCCTTTTTAACTTTCAATGTGATATGCCCTATGTCGTATCCATTTTAACTTTCTTTGTGAAATGCCTTGTGTCACACTCTCTTAAAATTTGTTGTGATATACCCTATATGGCACGAATTTTAACTTTTAGAGCGATATGTTTTTCAACCTTGAAATCCTTAGTTTTAAGCTTTATTTCCTTAAAAAATAATTGGATTAATGTTCCCCCTTATGAAACTTTGGTTTATGCTCACTTCAATTTCATGTGTATTGCATTAAAAATGATTTGGTGTGACATGTCATTAAAGTTTGGAAACCATATGTATGACAGTGAAGGAAAGTTTGAGAAAGTGCAATGTGTCACACAAAAGGAAACTTTGGCGCACTATGATAGCACCAAAAGAGGTTCATTGAGCGATATGTCGTGCAAGTAGAAACTTTTGGTTCATGTGATACAACGCATGGAATTTTTTTTCCTTTGTGATACATTGAGAGAAATAAAAACTTCAGCTCATGCAATATGTCGCAAGGAAGGAAACATTCTAAATATGCGATGACAATGAGGGTGTAAAAAATTTCACTTATAAATTTCCCTTTTCCATGATAAAGGAAACTTTGAAGTGATGCAATATGTCATGAACAAAAGTGGTTTTCATGTGATATGTGTTGTGTCACTCAGAAATTCATTTTAGGTGTGATACATTTGCAAGGAGAAAAAATTCTTTAAGATGCAAAAAAACAAGTTTTGTACAACTTTTGGAAAAAATTCTAAGGGAAACAAAAAGATTCCTCAAGCTGAGGAAAAAGTAAAAACAATCCTTTGAGGAGCCTAATGAGTTTCAAAGGAAAAAGAATCAGGACAAGCTTCATAACCAAAAACTTCAAAGTAAAGGAACACAATCCATAGTAAAGTTCATGAAGATTTGGAAGTCCAAAATAAAGGAAAATCCCTATGCTATTTTTGTCTCCATCATATGTTGGAGTCAAAAATAGTATGGGGGGTTGTTTCTAGCTCAACACATCAATAGTTCAGTGGGTAACTTCCACTATTATAGTCAAGCATAGTCAACAATGGTGAACCATGTTAACACGGTCTACTATAGTCAATAAAAATCAACCTTTATCAATGATAGTTAACGATGGCCAACCGTGCTTAACAAAATTCGACCAGAATCAACATGGTCAACCATAGTCAGACATAGTAAAAAATAGTCAAACATGGTTAACCATGGTCAACATTAGTCATTTTTGGTCAAACAACACTAATCATTGTCACCCTTGGTCAACATTAGTCATTTGTGGTCAAACAACACCAATCATTGTTAACCAAAGTCGACCATAGTCAAACATGGTCAACAAAACTAAACAAAATTGAACCATAGGAAAATATAGTCAGCCATAAGAAAATATAGTCAACCAAAACCAGCCATAGTCAAACATGGTCAACAAAACTGAACCATATTTAACCATAGTCAAATATGGTCAACGATAGTGAACCATAGTCAACCATAGTCAAACATGGTCAACATGGTCAAACCATTGTTAACCATAACTAAACATGGTCAATAATTGTTAACCATGGCCAACCATAATTAGACACAATGAAATACAATCAACCATGTTCAAACATAGTCAACCACAATTAATCATGGTCATAAACCACAATTAATCATGGAAAACTATAGTTAACCAAAGTAATTTTTTGTCAATTAAATTAGAACATGGTCAACCATAGTCAATGATGGTCAAACATGGTGAATCATAGTAAACCATGGAAAACCATAGTCAACAATGGTTAACCATAATCAACCATAGTCAAACATGGTCAACCATAGCCAAGCATGGTTAGTAATAGTCAAACTATAATCAACCATTGTTAAACATGCTCAACCATAATCAAAGATAGTGAACAATGATCAACCAATATAAAAAAATGTCAAACATAGGTAATCAAGTTAAACCTTAGTCAATCATACTCAATCAAAGTAAAACATCATAGATATTTCAATATTATTGATATTAATATTTTAATTTACAAATCTACCATAGAAATGATTAATTTATAGAAATTGATGTGAGTTATCACCATTACTTAAAAAGTGTATATATATATCTTTCACTATCCAAACATGTAAAACCATCTTACTCCTAATATAAATGAATATAAATGAGCACTAATCCTTGAAATTTCTCTATATAGAACCACTAAATAGGAAAGCACATCTACCCTCTTCTATGTTTTGGTATTTTTACTGAGAATTTGGTGATATAAATTTGAGAGAAATTGTAATTTTCTATTGTTTAAATTTTATTTCTGAATATATAAATGGATTAGGCATGCTGAAAACCCATAGAGAAGTGGATTTCAAACTAAATTAAATGAATGATGTAAAAAATAACCAAAACTTAAAACATTTAAACTACAATATTTTATAGACCCAAATATTACAGATAATATTTTATAAACCAGTTACCAAAAATTTAAAAATTGAAGTATGGATGTGACAAACCCAAATCCAACTAAACCCATTCTACAAAACAAGTGCAACATGGCAGTGTAGTCCTTGCCGGGTTGAATTGGGAATAAATGCAGATGGATGGGGTAAAAGTTGTGGGGGCAGATGGAAATTGCAGCATAGATGTGGCAAGCATGAAGGTCAGGTGGTAACCATGCAAGATATGACACGTGCCCTTTAGAGTCCACTTTATTTTTTGAAACTATATAATATGTCTTGCTATGTTCGAAATGTCCGTTCTTTCTAGTTTTGTCTCTTCAATGTTTTATATGTTTAGTGTATATTTTGAAATGGTTAGAGTTAAGTAAAATTTCCATATAGTTGTTTGTATATGTGTCAGGAGAAAAAAAGCTATATGCATAGTAGCAGAAAAATATATGCATGAGAAAAAGATGATTCAAATTAAATAAACAAAAAAAAATTGACGTTCAACATAGTTGAAGATAAAAATTTAGGAGCATATAAATATAAAAGGAGATAAAAAATAGTGCTATTTGGAATATATTGAAAAATAAAAGTGTTACAAATTTCTGGAAATTTAAATGCGTTAGTCATATAGACTGACATTGGGGCTCCCACATAACTAGCAGAAAAAGATATGCATGAGAAAAAGACAATTCAAATAAATTAAACAGAATGTCTTGACATTCAACATAGTTGAAGATAAAAATTTAGGAGCACATAAATATAAAAGGAGATAAAAAATAGTTTTATTTGGAATATATAAAAAAATAATAGTTTGTTACATATTCTTGGAAATTTAAATTCATTTGTCATATAGATTGGGATTGGATCTCTCGCGGACCATAAGAGGAATATGTACAAGAAATAGGACTTTGGAAAGAAGAAGTAGGCAACGGTAAAGTGTAATACCTAAAAAAGAAATGGGAAGGTATCAGTCTTTCGTTGGAGATTTCTATTCAGAAAAGGTGGAATAACTGGATTGATAAACAAAGAAGGATGTCATCCGTATAGACTTACAGCTATGGTACATATCAACATTTTTTCTATTTGCTTGCTGATGCCTTTTCCTGTTGCCTTTCCTCGACGACTCACTTCAACTCTGTCTCGATGAATTCTTCAATGTAGGTGTTCAAGGGGGCGACGTTGATCTCATTTTGGATTTTTATGCTGAAAAGTTCCATTTCTAATTCACTTAGATCAATAGAAAGATTACAAAGAGCCTGATGAATGTCTCCATTATGTAACGAATAGCCGACTATCTAGTTGTCCACGTCATCTTCACCATATTCAAGAACCCTGTAAAATTTGTCTAAAGACAACGCCTTAAAATTATCAACTTGTTTATCGAAAGCTTGCTTGGTCAACCTCAATGAGTTGACGATTAAGTTGGGATCCTGGAACCCGTTGGTCCTTTTGGCTAAGTTTATTTTGGTCATTTTTTTTGAACAATGTTTCTTTCGTTGATATTGCTTGCTCACATGATTGGACAATGAGATACTGGTTCTTCACATTCTCTTTCCAACATGCTTCTAATTGAGTGATCTAGATTTTGGAGGGGAGATCATGTTGTCTTCTTTTCGTGTCTACCATGTTGTTCATATGAAAGGAAAAATGGATGAGCGTGTGCAAATAGAAAGTTTCTTCATTTTGTAAATTTGTCTGTAGAAGTTCGAGCAAGTTATTTAGGCTCGTTCCCAGGGAATCCATAGCTTGGGATGTTTCCTAGGCATTGGTAATCAGTTTCATTTTTTCTTGATATTTTTCTCCACATATCCTCTACACGATGCGAGGAAGCTGGAGGATATTTTTAACTCTGTTGCAGTGGTGGTATGCATGGCTATTGCCAAAGTACTAGCAAGCAATGGAATAGGAATTAAATGTTCCTCTAATTCCTTGATCCGGTCCTTTAGTCTGGCATTTTCAGCCTCAATTACTCCATTTTGAAATCAAGAAGAGCATCTCTGGTTCCTCTGTGAATTCTAGAGATTTGGGACGGATGCATGTTTGCAAGGTCAAATTCTGAATGATATTTTCATTTCTTATTCTTTACATCTCTCTTTTCAATAATTAATTTTCTAGATTCGCTTTCAAAAGCAACACTTTGGAATACAAAGGATTCATCTTCGTAAAAAATTTCGGTACCAACCACGTACATTGGCCCGCTATGATGAATGGCGTCTCCCAGCTCATCAAGGCTGTAGAATATGCTATCCAGATCAGTGTGAAGTTCCATGTCCTGACTTTCAATTTCAGGTTCTTCCGCCTCCCTTACAATTATTTTTATTTTCTTCTCCATGGGAAGCTTGTGAGAACTATCAATTTTAGGATGAACCTCCTCCATTGGAAGAACTTTGGTTTGCTTTGTTACTCTGGTAGGCCATTGGAGAAATTATTTTTTACTGTGGTAGTTCTGGTCCTCACGCCCGTAGATGTTCACTGTATCTCCACAGAATTATTGTCGAGCTGGTGCCATTAGTTTACGAGAATGTCCATTTTCTCCAGATGATGCTTGAAAAGAACAAATGGAGGGGATAATATAACCCCCTAGAAATGTTGGTTCAATGCATGTGAATGGAAAATCTCCCCGAGCTCTTCATTCATTAATGGCAATCTCTATGCATGATAGAAGATGAGTTGTTAGAAGTAAAGCTTAATTATTGCATACTTAGAAGTGCGAAGGTGGTGGTTATGACGAAAAACAATTAAGGATTGGAAGTTTCGTGAATGAGCCAAGATGAGGATGTGTGAATGAAATCCCATGGTATTTGAAATTAACACTCGGAAGGGATAAAAAAACCCTCCAAAAATCTTGGTTTAATGCGTATTAATGGCAGATCTTCTCGAGCATTTCACCCATTAGTGAAAATTTACACGGTTCCTGCATGATGAGATGTTAGAATTAAAGATTACTAATTGCATATTTAGAAATCGTACACACACACACACACACACACACACACGTATATATATAAACATTTTTTTATTATAAACAGGTGTGAAGGTGACGAAGACGTGGAAGAGAAAGCAAGGAATGGCCAAGTATGAAAATCAGTTGGACGAGCCTCAAAATAGGTTTACATGAGATAATGAGGAGAGGTGAGTGTCAAACGGTGAAATTGCAGGAGCCGAAATGTTTGACTGCAAAACGCGTAAAACGAAAGAGGGCATGATGGTACAGTTCATCGGACGGTTTGTATATTTGCATAATTATGGGAAAGTGGCTAAGTATGGAATAGTGAAACTGTCGGTCGAGCTCATTTTCAGAATTAAGGTTTGAATATTTTATGAATGGGCCAACCCGAGGTCCCGCGAATAACATTCCATGGTGTTTGAAATCAACACTCAGAAACGATAATATAACCTTTCGTAAATCTTGGTTTAATGTGTATTAATGGGAGATCTCTGCAAATCTTGGTGTCTTTCAAAAGGGCAGGACCTAATGACTTAATGTAGTTTTTTTATTATAAATAAGACACTTTTATTATAAACAAGTGCAAATAAGGAATGGAAAAATATGGAAAGAGGTCGCACAGTTTTCAAAATATAGGGAATTCTCAGTAGAGGTGAGGGCCAATGGTCAAATTGTATGTTTCAGAAATTTTAACTGTGAAATACGTAAAAGGGAAGAGTGCAAGGAAGGAATGGGGAAGTATGAAAAGAGGTCGTATGGGTTTCAAAATAGTGTTAAAAGGGATTGTTACTAGAGGTGAAGACCGACGTTCAAATTGTATGTATTAGAATTTTTTACTACAAAATGTGTAAAAGGGAAGAGTGTATGGTGCGGCGGCCCAACAACCGGTTTATATAATTGTGAAATCGCGGGTGTTGTTTGCATGTCGTAGAACAATGGAAGGGAAATATTTAGTCTGTGTGTCCAGGAACTGGCAATGTAAAAAGTGACCAAGTATGGAATAGGGAAACAATTGGTCGGACTTGGTTGGAAAGAAGTATGAAGGTGGCAAGCACAGGAAACAATAACTAGGACTTGGATATTTCATGAACCTGCCAACCCAATGATCCGCGAAAGAGATTCAGACAAATGGAGAAGTATGGAAAGCGGATGGAGGGGCTTCAAAAATGGGGTGACAATAGTTGCACAGGAGACGTGAGGACCCGATGATCAAACTGTAGTTCTCGAAACTTCTGAGTGAAAACTGTGTAACGGGGAAGAGGGTATGATGTGACAGTCCAGTTGTAAATTTGTATATCACGAAAGTCTGGGTGCTCTTTGGATGTGACAGAACAATGGAAGTTCACCCTAGAACCCGCCTACCTAGGAATCCACAATCAGAAATATGGCTAGGTATGAAATGGGAAAGTGGTAGGTTGGACTCGTGATATAAAGCATAAGTGTAAATGTGAAGCCATGTGTGAAAAGAGAAATGAGAATTTGGGTTAAGTATAAAAGAGGGAAAAGAATGGCTAATATATTCAAATCTGTAATATATATCCCATTTCCTGGCAAGATCTTTTCTGGATGTTTTTGGAGAAGTTGTAAACTTATTTCATTTACTTGGAAATAAGTGTGAAGGTAGCAGGCACAAGAAAAAATGACTAGGAATTGGAAATTTTCTAAACCCGCCAACCTGACGATCCGTAAAAGAGATTCCAAGAAATGGACGTGTGGAAATCAACCAGACGACCTTCAAAATAGGGTGTATGGAGTTCCTGAGGAAACGTGAGGCCCTGATAATCAAATTGTATGTAATGCATTTTTGGAGTGCAAAATGTCTAACATGGAAGAGACAATGTTTTTGGAATTCGGAAGTGAATTTGTACATCGCAGAAGCCGAAGTTTTGTTTGCAGGTCAAGGAATACTGGAACTGCAGTGCACCTGTGCGAGAACCCGCAAGCAAAAAAATTCATTGAGTATGCAATAGGGAAATGGTATTCAAATTATACCTACTATATTGATATTTGTAATAGATATCTCGTTACCTGGTAGGATATTTTCTGCATGTTTCTGGAGAAATTCTCTACGAACAGTTACTATGACTGTCGCCTAGAGGCATGGTGAGTTGTTAGGATTAAATCTTAGTTACTGCATAGTTGGAAAGAAGTGTGAATGTGACAGGAATAGGAAACAATGACTAGGAACTAGAGACATGAAAGAGATTCCAAGAAACGGCTAAGTATGGAAAGCAGTCAAACGGGGTTGAAAATTTGGTCACAATAGCTGCCCAAGAGACATGAGGACCCGAAGGTCAAATTATTGGTTATTTGTGTATTGCGGAAGTCCCAGTGTTGTTTGCAGGTCACAGAACAATGGAAGTGCAATGTAGAGTGCGCGTGTTCAGAAATCCACGATCTGAAAAGTTGCTAGGTATGGAATGGGAAGCGGTCAGTCAAATGGTAAAAGAGATTCGAAAAAATGGTGAAGTATCGAAAGAGGATGAACGTGTTTGAAAATGGGGTGACAATAGTTACACAGGAGACATGAGGACCCGACAGTGAAATTGTACGTCTTGAAACTTTTGAGAGAAAATTGTCTAACTGGGTGGAGGGTATGATGTGAGAGTCTGGTTGTAAATTTGTATATAGCGGAAGTCTAGGTGCTCTTTGGAGGTCAAGGAACAATGGAAGTGCAATCTAGAGTGTGTGTGCATTTGAATCCATGACCAGAAATGTGGCTAGGTATGGAATGGAGAAGTGGGCAACCGGAGTCAGAGGAGACGTGAGGACCCGACGATCAAATTGTAGGTCTTGAAAATTTTGAGAACAAATTGTATAACGGGGCAGAGGGTATGATGTGAAATTCTGGTTTCAAATTTGTATATTGCAGAAGTCTGGGTGCTCTTTGGACGTCACGAAACAATGGAAATGCAATCTAGAGTGCATGTCCCCCTGAATCCGCGATTGGTAATGTGGCTAGGTATGGAATGGGGAAGCAGGAAGTCAGAGTCACGATATAAAAGAATGAGTACAAAAGTGAAGTCATAAGCCCGCTATCCCATGAATCTAGAGCCTTTTAGTAAAACAACCAAGTAACAAGGAGAAAGTAGAGGGAAAAGAGAAATGTGAATTTGGTTAAGTATAGAAGACGAAAATAAGGGCTAGTATATTCAAATCTGTAATAGATAATCCATTTGCTGGAAAGACATTTTCTGTATGTTTTTGGAGTTGTATACTTATTGCATATACTTTGAAAAATCCATTGCAAAACCATGATTTTCTAGTCCAATATTTTATCCACTTAATCATTTTCTATTGTGCTTTTACCATTAAAAAGGTTGTGAGAAAATGCTTTGTTGAAGATTAGTTTTTATCGAAACTTGTGGACATGAGTATGCACTTGATACAATGTTGCATGAATTTGATATATTAACTTGCACAAACACAGGGACCAATCAACCCGTGGGCAATCCAGGAGGACGAGAAAGTTAGGTCCAAGTTTAAAGGGTTTTTTTTTATATATATTTAAAATGCATTCATATTAATTTATCTTAATAGATTATTTGTGATCCAAATGTAAACCATGTTCGAATTTGAATGGTGTTATGGGCTCGCAATTTTTTGCTCAAATCCAGAAGCAACAGAGAAAAAATTATATGACTTTTCGTTTCATATATCCAAGAATATTCTGAAATATTGGAAGCTGTAATATATGCACAATATAGAACAAGAACATGTACAACGAAATGAGTTAATTTTAAGAAGAAATAGATATTTCAAATAACAAAACCAAATATTGAACATCACCATAGAACAACCTCAAATATTTATATTCAAATAAATTGGGTCACAAAATACAATTGAGAATACTTCCCAAAAAACAGTTGTCTTCGAATTTGCAAAAAAATGTATACTTCATTACATATTGTGAAAAATAAAAATGCATGTGACATAATGACTGGAATTGGGATTGTCACGAACTACAAAGGAAAGATGTATAAGAATGAAGTTTGTAGAAAGAACAAAGTGGGAGATGGAAACAACAAGACTTGGATAGAAGAAAAAGAAAATTGTCAGTTCTTGATCAAAATTTTGTTAGAGTAAGTGGATGGAAGCATAAGAATGTGATTAGTATCAACTTACTATGATGGTGTCCCATGCCTTGCCATTTTCTTCTTGATGTCCTTATATGGCTTTCCTCGGCTTTGAGCTTCATTGGTTATCTGGTAGACAACCTTTTTGAACCATTCTTTGATGTATCTCCTGATGCGCGCTATGTTGATTTCATGGTGGATTTTTATATCGAACAATTCACTTTGGAAGTACCTCAGATCAATAGATAGGTTGTGCAATGCTTCTTGAATATCTTGGTTTTTAATCGCATAACCGACTTGCCAGGTTTTCATGTCATCTTTACCATATTCAAGAATGCCATAGAAATTTTCAAACGACATTTTTTTTATAGATATGAACTTGATCATCAAATTCTAGCTTGGTTAAAAACAACGATTTGAATATCAATTTAGGGTCTTGGACCTCATTGGTGCTAGCATTGTGTTGTGCTTGGGTGAGTCATTGGTACTGGTACCGAGATCATCTAGGATGGTGTCAGTGAAAGAACTGTTGAAGTTATTATTGACCATGAAATGCCTGACTTTATAAGGCAGAGAGATGAATTGAGTTTTTCTTTTTTCATGGGAAAAATGAAACCAGTAGATGTACTACCTTGCTATTCCAACAAAAAAAATTGCACCAGATATGTGACATGGGTAAAATTTATAGTTCATCTTCTTACACATAGATAGTCCAGGGAATGGGTAGCAATTCCCCATGGTGAAAATTAGATAAGATGACATAAAGAATTTATTTTTCCTTCTGTATTGAAATAACTGGGAAGAAATTTCAATGGAAATCAACTTGCCGCAATGGAAGATGGCTTCCTCCTTCACTGTAAAATATAAAATATACAGAATCATACGAGAGATGTTGTATGCACTTTATTGTCTCGTTATCCTCGTGAAAATCCATGCAATTTGCCGAAAAATGTTTTTAAATGCACTAACATGTATTATGGCTATGTCCTAGGGAGCGCGTGTTGGGTTCTCCAAGAACTTCGGCAAGAGGTCCAATTCATGACCATGCTTATTTAAGGACTGTCTGCAATTATCGCCCTTGAAATTAGTCATTGGGTTGGGATGTAGTAACATATTTTGAAATACTTGAGGGTATAGGGAGACTTGGAAAAGGTTTCCCAATTGGATAATCCCCTGGTTCAAAATATAGTTATCGGTGCAGCACATGATGAGCTCCTTAAAGGAAAAAACTTTCACGAACAAAATTTGTCACTGCAATTCCATATGTCGACATAACTTTCTTTTGGGCAGAAGGGGACGAGTAGTAGTAGCCATAAGCTATGGCGCAGTGAAAACTGTGGTCCTCGGTCCCAAAAATATTAAGGTTATCTCCACAGAAATGTTGTTGAGCTACATCCATAAGTTGATGAGAACGTTACTTTGCTCGTCATAGTATTTAAAATGGATGGTGCAACATCATAATATAATCTCCAATAAATCTTGGTTCAATGTGTTTTAATGGGATATGTCCTCAAACTTTTCGCCTTTTAATGCCAATATTTTCGATGTGTCTAGTCAGTCATGACTAATAAAGGCATAATTAATGTACATTGAGAAGTGCATGAAGTTGGCGAGGATGGACGAAAGAGAAAACTGCTCCAGGCCTTTTGTGTACCTGGAAGCCTGGAAACCCGTGAATCTGTGAGAACATGAGCTGAACAATCCACTAAGTATGGAAAGATGGGGTACAATTCTTTCAAAAAGTCTGAGGTAAATAACCATTTTTTCGAACTGATATTGCATTCTTGCTATGTTGATGTCGTAAAAAAACTAAAATAAGAAACTAATCAGATTCCGTAATATTCTCCCATTAATGCATTTTAATGACAAATGTCCTTGAGCTTTCCACATATTAATGCCAATCTTTTCGAACATCTGTGATGATTTGTCACTAGTTAAATCATATTTAATGTGCATTGGGAAGGGACGAAGGTGGCAGGGATGGAGGGGATTAAAAAAATCTTTGGTACTTTTTTGAACATGGGAGTTTGTGGTTGAATTTTAGATCACCCAAGTTTTGGATGCAATATGTATACTCCGAACATGGTGCATGAGAGTTCAATAACGCCTACCTAGGTACCCACAACCATAAAATTGGCAAAGTAAGGAAACGAAAGCGGTCGGTCGGACTCGTTATGTCAAGATATAGATGGATATAGAATTTGTGAGTTCGACACTTGGGAACCTGCTATTATAGAGGTCGAATTGTAGATCAACTAAGTTTTGGACGCAATATGTATAATCCAAACACAGTGCATGAGAGTTCGATAATGCCTACCCGGGAACCAGCATCCATAAAATTGGCTAAGTATGGAAATGAAAGCAGTCAACGGACTCATGATGTCAAGATATAGATGAATATAGAATTTGTGAGTCTGACACCTAGGAACTCGCTATCATAGAGGTTGAATTCTAGATCACCCAAGTTTTGGATGAAATATGTATACTCTGAACACGGTGCATGAGAGTGCGATAACGCCTACCTGGTAATGCCTGCCCGAGAACCCGTAGCCATAAAATTAGCTAAGTAAGGAAACAAAAGTGGTCAGTCAGACACGTGATGTCAATATATAGATGCATATAGAATTTGTGAGTCTGCCACCTATGAACCCGCTATCATAAAAATGTGACTAAGTATAGAAGAGAAAAAAAGAAACAAAGCCAAGAAATTTATGCTCGATAGACGAACACTTTGTTTGATAATTGTCAAGTGATAGATATACATCGACTATGCGGCATGAGAGTTCGGGGCATGGGAGTTCCATAGGGCCTAACAGAGAACCGACTGGCATAAAATTTCCCAAGTATTGAAATGAACAGTAGCCAGTTGGACTCGTGATGCAAAGATATAGATGGATATCGAATTCTGAGTCTTTAACCCTAGGAACCCACAAGCATAGACATGAGACTATACTATTTATAGAAGCAAAAATAGATAATAGAGAGGAAGAATAAAAGGGAAAAAGTGGAAAGTCGGGGGTCGAATTGTATATAATGGAAGTTTCGGGTGCAAGATGTATACAACGAACATGGATCATGAGAGTTCGATGGGACTTACGGAAGAACGTGCGAGCATAAAATTCGCCAAGTATGAAAACGAATGGCGGTTGGTCGAACTCGTGATGTAAAGATATAGATGGACATGGAATTTGTCACTCCGCCAGCTTGGGAACCTGCAAGGATGGAAATGGGACTAAGTATAGAACTAGAAACGGATAATAGAGAGGAAGAAGATAAAGGAGAACAAATAACTATAGAAGAGAAAAAAGAAAGGAAGCAAAGAACTCTATGGGTTACAGATCAACACATAGTGGAATAATTATCAAACCACATAAACACATCAAATATCGAAAAAACATATAGCTGGACAAATTGGAGAACGTATGCAAATCATAGTTTTTTTGCAACCATACCAATGGACTCTCGGGCATACACACTGTATTTGTGGCAACACATTGCAATCCATCCTTATGCCCAATCATTGTGTTCTTCTTTCACACTAGCAACATACAGAATACAATGGACATCAAAGCAAGTTTCTACATAGGAACACATGAAAAAACACAGCATGACAGAAAATAGAATTGACATAAATAAAAGTCAATATACATGAAGATATGGAGTATCCAAGGAAAAAAATAACATAGCTACAAATTAGAGTAACAAATGTAGACAGAGTAAATGAAAAACAATTGGATGTGGAACATGGGTAGAAATATGCACCTTTGCATGGATTCTTCTAAACTTATGGTTAAGACTTCTTTGTTGTGTTCAGTTCTCCACTTTGTTTCTATGAAAAAAAGCACAAAACAAAATGTATATGAACATAAGTTCACATGTAAAAAAAAAGCGAGGAATATGTACATAGAGTAAATAAAATAGAATAAAAGGAATAGAGTAACAGATAGTGCTAGAAGAATATAACATTTTTGTTTTTTTATTTTTTCTTGTTTATCCATGATTGTGTATATATAATTTTTTTGTGTAAAACAAGTTTGTGCCCAAAATCAATTGCAAAGCAGGTAAAACCAAGAAATTGGATAGCATGGTTTTCTGCAACAAGATAAACATATATGCTTTGAAACATAGAAATATGATATTTCAATATGTTTGATGTATATTTCATAATTCAAGTGCAATAAAAATTGTATCATGATCAGACTAGTATGTGTACAAACCAGGCAAAACTAAGAAGTTGGATAAATTGGTTTTTTGCAACAAGGTAAACATATATGCATTGAAAAATAGAAATATGATTTTACAATATGTTTGATGTGTCTCTCATAATTCAAGTGCAATACCAATTGTATCATGATCAGACCAGTATGTGTTTAAGATAAAGATGATGTACTGAGAAATGGGCACATTCGACCATACATGGTCAATAAGTGTGTTTTGTACATTCCTTGTGTTGTTCAAAAGAAACTGGAAACTATATTTGCACATGTACTTTTCCAATTCTTTTGTTCTGGCATTATTTTGTGACATGTCAATGTTGAAGTCTCCTACAATGACAATGGTTTTGTTCAGATGCAAATGCTCCAATGCATTGGAAAGAGCATTTAGTATGTTAGACAATGTTGCATGGGGATCGACATAGAGATTAAGTATTGCAATCTCTGATCCATTGAACAATACTTTTGCAAGAACCATCTCAACACTGTTTTTTTCGAAATGTATATGCTTCAAAATTGTTACATGTTTTCTTACCAATATCATCACCCCATGTTTAATGTAACTCGATATGCAACTGTGATTTGGAAATTGTTTTTCTTGCATGCATAATGCCATGTATGTTTTCTGTAAGCACATAATATCAGATTTCATTGTTTCATAGTCATTGAGTATATAATCCATATGTGCATGTAAGTTGCATGTGTTAAGTGAGAGAATTGATACAGATGAGTTTGTTTGTATGGATTCATAATCATACTCCAGATGCCACTTTGTGGTAGTCCTGAGGCATTGCATTTAATATCAACTTTGTATTTGACTTTGAATTTATCTTTTGTAAGAGGACTTAGAAAATACAAGGAGTCTATACTTCTGACACGGGACAATGTTGTGTATACAAGTCCATGCATTCGAATTCAAGTAGGCTCAAATGAAACACTATCAAGTGTTAGTCCTTACGATCTGTAGACTGTACGTGCACATGCAAGTTTAATTGGAAACTATTTTCGAATCTTCAGTCGACCTGTCTTTTCTGATGTCAATACTGGTTTTGCTATTCACAAGATAGATGTCCAATCTCTAGTAGTGTTTGAATTATATAGATAAGCCAACTTGTTTTCTTGTCGGTGACCTATATGCTATTCATGGAACTTAATCTAGAGGACATCAAGTTTTTATGTTTTGGTATAGCCATTGAGTATTTCATCTGCACCATTGACCAAGCCATCCTGTGAATCATAGGTGCAAGCATATATTTCAACCAGCATGTCTACTTTCAGGACAAGTTGCAAAGGTAAAGTGGTTGTATGTTCATGACATGGCACATTTCCATGATTGTCTTCTTCGAGGTTAATTGAATTGATGACTATATCATCACCAGGCATGAGTGATAGCATCAACCTGTTATGCATTGCAACATCCCTATTCTTGTAGAACAGGTAAGGGAAGGTTGGGTTTGTTGGTGTAGGTCGCATGCACCTCAAATTGATATATGTTAAGTCATCATGTGTTTGGTTGTTTGTCCGCATTCTATTCAAAATTGCAATAAATGTTTCATCTATCTGGCACATTGTAATATGCAATTCAAAGCATTTAATATTGTCTTTCCAGAAGTCATGGGTCATTGTTTGCATGTTGATTGTAGGTTGTTCAAATATTAAAGAATCTTGGATGGGTTGTGCCTGGTAAAGATCCCCACAGAATATCATGTCAATGTTTCCAAAGTATTTTGTGTGCACATGTTTTATGTTTCTTAGACGGTTGCCAATGGAATACAAGAAGTGACTTCCAATCAAAGATGCTTCATCTATGAAGACAAGGTGTTGTTCGATATAAATCTTAGACAAGGTATCTAACATTTCCTTGCTGAGTGGAAGAAACTGTGACTTGGTAAAAGGCATAAAAAATGCAGAGTGGATTGTTGTTCCGCCTGCATTATATGAAACTTTTACTGTATATGTAACTATTAAGCCCTTTGGTTTCATAGGATCAAAAGAATTGTTTGAATCATAGATTCGTATAATCATTTTGAATAATTCTTTATCTATGAACGTATTCCATGTTCCTGCTCCACCTGTAAGGAACAAGTGCACATGAGTGTGTATGTTCAAGTGATTTTTAAGCGCAAAGTCCTTTATAATTGTTTGCTGTTCTCGATTCAACATTTGTCTGATTATGTGGTATTCATTATTTTCAATAAGGAAATGATTTTTTGTGACTTGAAAATCAAGATTGATACGTTTTTCAATTCTGCATGCTTGAGGACAAGGAAAATTTTCTTGCAAGTCATAGGACTCACAGGGAGTTCTAGTTGTTTTTCGGTTTGTGAATGTCTGATCAATATTGTCAGGGTTTTCTAGTTCATTAACTGCACTTTCTAGATCACCCCATGTTGGATTAACATTGTAAGTAAATCTAGATTCATTGGTTTTCACTATAGCCTCAGAGGCAACATACATAGCTTCCCATGTAGGGAAGTTATGTTTTAATGTGCTTTCATTTTCATCGAACGAAACATATAACAATAGTTTTTCTCTACAATAGTTTTCATAGTCAGTATGTTTGTTGTATTTGGCAAACTGTATCACAGACGGTTTTTTTCTTTTTGTTATGGGTGCACCATTTTTTTTGTAATGCAATACGAATTCTGCTAAGCAGATATGATTAATAGGAGATGGATGTTGGAGGTAATAATCAATAATAGAGCGACAAATCAAATCCTCTGAATTGCCAGGCTCTTGTTGTAGCAAAGACGATGGTTTAAGCACAAATGTGCATTTCTCAAGTGGAGATGTGTTTATGAAGACACATTTCCTTGAACTATTATTGAGGGGCAGGGAAAGTGAAATGTCGATTGCTTGTTGAGAAGACATTTGTTGAAGATTAAGTAATGTATTACCAAGCATGTGTATCATTTGTATAACATCAATATGACTTCTTTCATGTTCTTTTCGTATTCCTTTGAATGCATGTGTCATGGATTTGTCAACCTTTTTCATATACTATTGGAATTTGAGATGGACAACATAACAATAACATCCTTTTAAAATTTATGGTGTAAGATAAATAGATCAGAGTTTAAACATCAGTCTCCTTAGTTCATACAGATCTAGAAGACCTAAAAGGTAAGGCTACAATACAGATTTGAAGTTAAGCACAATTCTAAACTCAGAGTATACAGATCTAAACTTAGAGTAAATAGATCTAACCTTAAACACATAGATCTAGCCTTAAAAACATATACATCTAAACTCAGAACATATGTGAATATATATTAGATCTAAGGTAGCAATGAACATATCTGAATAAAACAGTAGATCTATATGCTTAAACAAGGATTTCATATCTAAAAATCTGCCTAATCAATTCACAATAAGCATATCTCTAGATCTGTACAATACTTACCATATTAAACAATTCTGTAATCAAATCAGATCCAAATCTAAAGGAGATAAATAGGAAGCATACCTGGTACAACAACCTACCTCTGAAGATAGCCCAATAAACACAATAGGTATAGATCTTGTATATATGCTGAGACAAAGGTTTAGTTCATGGATCAAGTGTGGATCTCTATGCCAAAGACTAAAGGAACTTTCTTGCCACCAAGTCCAAAGGCCACAGGGATAAAAACATAAGACAAAAGGAGACCAAACCCTCACAGCAAAAACCCTTGCCCAAGAAACCTTTAGATCTAAAAACACTGGACTGTGTATAAACCCTTGTTTCAACAGTGATGTAAACTGATCAGTGAAGAAGCTTCAGCAAACAGTACCCCCACGAAACTGCCCTAGCTAGAGGGCCGCATAGCAGACTTAGGATAGGGGTATCAACACCACACAACAGGGCTGTAATCTCAAGGTCCACTGCTGAAACTCAATACCCAGCCAATGAATGCAAGGGAGGATGCACCTACCCTTGTGGCTAGCACACAATAGCAGATCCAAAGAGGGCCGCACCTGTACCTTCTTCAAACTCAGGAGAGGACGCACCTAAACATGCCCAAACAACAATCTAGGAAGAGAAGAACAATAGCAGCTTAGAGCACTCATACACAACAGCAAAGAGGGCAGCAACTGTAGGCTCATCCACAGCAAAGAGGAGGAGGCAACCAATAGCACAACAAAGAGGACATGGCAGCCAACAACACTACAGAGAGGTCACGACAGCCAGGAGAGAGGACGCAACACCCAGCAGAGAGGTCACGGCAGCATCAAGCATCAACAACAAATGAAAAGGTAGCTCTCCACAGAAAGAGGCCGCAGACTTGGAGAGGCTCCATGCTATCACAAGAAGCAAGAATGATAGGTGAATAGGTGTAAGGGGGGTTTCTTATATAGTATTTAGGTTAGGGTTAGGGCTAGTTTAAGTTAACTAAAAAAAGTCACATGTTTAAATTTGGAATTTAAACATGTGACAATAATATTTAGTATTTAACTTTAAAACATTTCCCTTTAATAAACCAACAAAAACCCCAAACCAATCAACCAAGGGTAAAGGAGGGTTTGCAAGGTGGCATTACTCATTCCTTCATATCACATGGTGAACCTATTACTTTATCATCATTGCATATGGGGCTTATCCCTCTTGTGGTTATGTCCTTCTTCAAGGAAGGTCATGTACCATCAAGTACTTGATTGAGAATCAAGTAGCCCCAGGACTTTTCCTGGGGTCTTATCCACCAAGGTTAGAGACCAAGGATCAACCCATGCCCCATGCATGGGTACCCTGGACCATGTCCAGGGGCCCTAGACATATCTAGGGACTTTAACTGCTTGGTCCTAGACCAAGAAACCCATGCCCTAGGCATGGGCACCCTGGACCATGTCCAGGGGCCCTAGACATATCTAGGGGCTTTAACTGCTTGGTCCCAGACCAAGAAACCCATGCCCTAGTCATGGGTACCCTGGACCATGTCCAGGGGCCCTAGACATATCTAGGGGCTTTAACTGCTTGGTCCCAGACCAAGAAACCCATGCCCCAGGCATGGGTACCATGGACCATGTCCAGGGGCCCTAGACATATCTAGGGGCTTTATCTGCTTAGTCTCAGACTAAGAACCCCAGTCATATACCGGGGGCCCTAAGAAGGGTCTTTTGCCATGGCACTGACTGTTTGGTCCCAGACCAAATACCCCAGGAGTGCACTAGGGGCCCTAGATCTCATCTAGGGTCTTAGCCATCCTCCAGGAGAATGGCTCTTGCAGCTGCTTATAAATTTAACATATACGAGGTACAGTATGATGTTGCATCATATGCATTGAGGACATACTACGCATCTGTATTTGAATTCCACATAACTAGCATTTCCTTGGAGAAATTCTTGTTCCAGATATGGGAAAGTTTTTGTTTAAGGAAAATTGTTGGTTTTTTAAGTGTACATTGTATGGTTTGGATGTACTCATCTTCTGTTAGTTTTAGATGTTTCAAGAAATTATCAAAGCTCATTAACCCATCAAAGTCTCGTTGTTCTAGAAATGTGAACAAGGATCTAGATTTATCAACGACATCATTGTCCTCTAAACTAAGTGGCTCTATGATTCTTGTTGTTCTTATTGGCGGCATGGGGAAGTTGTATCTACAATGTGAGTTCTTTTATTTTTTTACAACTTTTTGTATGATAATGTCTATGAACTTTGGAAAGTTCTGGATCCAAATGATATATGTTGCATGTTATGTATTTTTCCACAACCTATTTGATCTCTGAGTTGTTGTCAGCTCCATAGACCGGTGCACCCTCTATCCACAAGAGTGCGTGGTCATGTTCACTCCCCCTATTCTAGAATTCAATCACAAAAAAATAGTCTGATATTTTTTTGAAAAACGTTTCATCATGGCATGTCAATTGTCTCAAAGAATTTATTCTATGTCTATAGTAAAGAGTAAATGTCACTGGGTCTTTTCTTATGAGGTAGTCAATGCTATCATTTTTCTATGTATCTATTTTTTTTTATGTTTCCCGTTCTTATGCAAGTCAGATAATGCAACCACTAATGGATCCCAACGATGCTCTGCACTTGTAAATGTGATGAAAAATGTTGGCAGTCCCAATTGTCGGATCATTGCAAAAATAGTTTTCTTGTTTTGTTGCAAATAGTGAGGAGAGATGCAAATGTTTTTTAAATCTATGTATCCAATATCAGATTTCAATGTTTTTTCTAGGTTTACTTTGTACTTGACATATTTGGCCAACAACTTTCTTCCTTGCAGTTGGTCTTTTCTTATTATCACCCACATGGAAGAGAGAACTTTCTCTATTATTATGCGCATTGTTTTGAAAAAAAAAAAATGTTATGTGACAGGAGAAGTCACTGCTTGAATGTAGCAGCTCCCATCGAACTATTTTATGATAACTAGATCATTCTGTAATGTCACTGGGATGTGGATCTCCATAGAACAGTGTTGGGAAGTTCATTTCCTCTGCAAATTTGTCCTTGAATATTCCAAGTGGATGTTGTCCCTTAGCAAGTGCAATTTCGACAATCTTGTCTTGCAAGTCATGAATGCGTTGTGAATCAGTGAATCCATGTACTAATGTCTCAGCATGTGTTTCAGTCTTCGATTCATCGCTTGTATCAAATTCATTTGCAGTTTCGAGAGTCTGTGCAGAGCTGTCATCCCCTTCTCCGAGAACATTGTTCTAGTTCTCATTTATACAAATGTTTTGTGCTTTGTACAGGGCCCAGGAACATAATTCTTTTAATTTTTTCATGACAACATGCACATGCACTTTACCTATCTAATATGCATACAAGCATCTTTTGAGAGCTACAACAATTGTCAGTGTATCGCTAATGAATTGTGCCAAGGCTTTTTGCACAACATCAAGTTGCATAGACACATCAATAATTGATCCTGTTAAGCCCATTTGGGGTCGTTTATAGCCCCAGGGTTTGATTTGTGCGAATGTAATTCAAAGAGAAACAAGTCTCTCTTCAAGCTCTGTAAGCGCACTTACATATAGTAGTGGTGTATTACATCTTATTTGGTCAGGCGTTGCAAACTGTGGCAATTTTCCATTTTCAAGCGACTGTTTGCATGGAAAACATTTTTTTCCGCTGGAAAATGTTTTATCAGTTTCTGTCAGGCGGAGGTATTCTTCTTACAAATTGGGTGTGAAAGACTTAGTATTTTTTGCAAAATTCAATTGATCGGAAATTGCACATGCAATTGAAGGAGTGTTTTGATTTGTTTCACATAGGTTTGTCTTGCATCTTTCTTCCATAGAGAAGTATGCGTAGAAACTATTTATTGGTTTTCGTTGGTAGTGGTGCATGTTGTTGGTTCCAGCCCACGAAATGTGATTTTCTCCTCTTCGACAGTGCCATCACCATTGTGGGATATGTTACCGTACCTTTTTCTCTTGTGTTGTGCATGAACAACTTTCTTTAGCTTGTGATATGTCTTTTTTTGTCTAGAAGGAAGCCTAGTAATGCATTCTTTTCTCTCACGTATGGCCTTTTTTAAGTTGTGATAACTTATTCTACATTTTTTGTTCAAGGGAAAGCTGACCTCATGGCAACTGGGATGAGTTTCATTCCTATTAAATAACATAGAACACTTATGCAGATTCGATGTGGTTTCGTTGGCATTGACACTAGACCCATTGACACTAGACCCTGAACCAATAGTATTTCCCATACCATCAATGTATTTTTTCCTGTCACGTATGACCTTTTTCAAGTTGTGATAAATTAGTCTATGTTTTTTGTTCAAACCCTCTATGGCCTGATCACAACTTGGACGAGTTTCACAGATGAACTTTTTCAAGTTGTGGTAAGTTAGTCTACATTTTTTCTTTAAGCCCTGTATGATCCCATCACAACTGGAACGGATTTCATTCTCATTAAGTAGCATGCTACGGGTATGCACATTCGATGGGGTTTGGTTGACATGGAAAGTGGACCCTAAACCATGTTAATGTTTTATGCTAATATTATAGTTCTTTGCATTTCATAAAGATAAGAGCATAATAACCACAAGATCACTGAGAAATACACATCCACAATAGACACATCATTTATCCTGGGAAACCCTCTAGGGGAAGAAAACCCAGCAAAAACTTCCTTATCATAAATAGCTTATCAAGAGTTCAAGAGATA
>JASDQU010099975.1:423722-459046 GCA_032191745.1 Picea mariana | reverse complement strand
GATGACCAATCCGCAAAAGGGGATTTGGTCCTTATACAATTACTGACTTAGTTAATCCTCAATGGGGATTAACCTAATAATAAAAATAATAATAATGACATGATTAATCCACAATGGGGATTTAATCCAATAACAAAATAATAAGAATGCTCTTCGCAGTTACATTATTTCAACAAACCAGTGACACTTCCCATCAAAGGTTGATAGTGGATATGTGGAGTATCTATTTTCAGTGAGATGATGTCAATTGTTCGATTATAGTTTGAATCAGTAGACCAGGAATGGACACTCTCATCTGACGGAGTCGACTAGACCTGGATATTTACTCTGAATATGACAGATAGCCATTGCAAACAGAATCTACCACCCTCCACATTTCCTTTTTCATATGGCAGTGCCATGTTTACAAGGTATTCTTTCCAACTTCCAATTGTCGACATATTTTCCAGGAGATATGGCGAAAGGTGTTGATGCAAATAGCTAAAAGCCTGTTCGTTGCCACCTATAATTGCATTGCAAAAGGATTGTACAGTGTAAATTCGCAGTGACTTCACATCGAACTCTGTTGATACCAAATAGAAAATTGCATTGAACAGACTATCTCCACAACTAGATGCAACAATTATTGCTATCTGCAAGCCATGGCACTGTACATGATGCATAATTCATTTTCATTGCGATTCAAGGTCTTTGCAAATGAGGGACAAGTAAATATGAGGTCCTCCAAGATTGCATATGGATAATTTTCTATACAGTAGTGGTTCATAATTCCCACTGACAGGATTGGCCTCGTGGAACAAGATCCGATATGGATCATTGGATGCAGTTCTGTTAAATAGTAGATATCTTGTTTTTCTTGTCAATGACCAAATTCCAGTTGATATATTGGTCCACTTAGATAGCCACTGTATACAAAATGTATCTCCCCAAATTCCCCTCTCATTTGCAAGCATAATTGCATATGTAGACAACCGCATCTTTGAAAAATACATTATGACATCATGTATTCCATGCAACTGCCAAAGAAGGTCAGACGCCAATTTGTATTCATACCACTCCATTGCCTCAGCATCACCATTTTTTAAACAGTCCAAGAAATAATCTATCAATCCATTGCACAGGTAGGTCGAGGAATAACATAAATGCAATAGAGCCTGGACCGCATAGAAAAGGTAATCTCCTACAGTATACGAGAATGCATCTAATCTAAAAGGACCATTAGCATGCAACACCTAGTTGATGTTGTCATGGACAATGGACTCTGTATCTATTTCGTAGGACTCAACATCTATTACTTGTTTCATTTCTTAAACTGTGATTTTCAAGATGTTTCTTACCTATATTTAGTCTATATGCTAATAGAGAAAAGAAAAGAAAATAAGAGAGAAAAGAAACAAAAGAATAAGACAAATAGAAAATTACAAGTGCGGAACTGCATACCAATTCCTCTATCTATCCTTCAACCTTCTTCTTGTCAAATTCAATCCTTCCTGGCTGCCACAACATATGACAAGAAAACAGAAGCACAGTGAACAGTGAACCAAACAGAACAGACAACACAAATAAATAACACTATAAATTTGTTGAGAACAAAGACTGAGTATTCAATGTGTATCATTTTTTAACCTATTCCTGGAGTGCACCCTACAATCTTTTCAGAGGAAGAAGATGCTTTGCAAGACACAAAGCATGGGACAAAGGCAATAGGTGGACGGAGTCTACCCTGGCAGATGCTTGCCCCCTCTGACAACTTCGAACTTGTTTTCTAAAACCCTTTGCATTGCTATTTTGCAAACAGGTATGAAAAGATATCCAGAAATCAGAAGTTGGCATATGTGATTGGAAGGAAACAGACTGGAAAAAGTGCATGAAACACATTGTTTGTCAGGAACAGGAAATAAGAGAAGAACATCCGGTTTTCTTTTTTATATCTCATTGTAACTATGACAGATCTGGGTTCTGTGTCCAGCTTTGACATTCAAAGCGGAGCAAGACGTTTGGAAGCAAACGGACTAAGGAAACACATGGTTGCTAGGAACATATCATATGAGGAGAACATTATGAAAAAAATGTTCTAAACTTATGGTTTATAGGAAAAGGAAAAATTAGGAGTTTTCTTTTTTATATGTCATCACGATTGCGACAAAGGCAGTTTCTGTATAGAACATTGATGTTCAAGAACAAGGAAACAATTCTGGGTGTAGCAGCGACAAAGAAAGATGTTCTGCAACAAGGTTGCGAGGCATGGACACCTAGTATTGAAAACACTTCCTTGCAAGTTGCAAATAGAAAGCAACAAACAAGGAATAGCAGTGAAACCATGGCACAAAAACTTACCTGTCAACGAGTGCTGACAGAAACGCAGCTCGAAAACCTACAAACCGCAACAACAGGTTCAACTGCTTGCAAATTTGAAGAACAACAAACCAATGAACAACCACAAACAGGTCCAACGGTAGCTGCAGGACCTCAACTTTGCAAATTTGAATCAAACAACAACAACCAACATCGATCCAACAAATGAAAAAGCATCAACCAGTGAAGCAGTAATGCCGGTGAAAAACAACATTGCCCAAATTCACTGCAGACAAAACTATATCAAAAAAATGGAAGTAAGTTGTATTGTAACATAGTTGTAGAATAAACATTCAAGGCTACGAGGCTTGTTAGGTACACAGTTAAAGCTATGATAATTGTCGAAGGGCGTCGTGATGTGCAAACATTTAAGAATACGTACGCAACAATGAAAAAGAATCTCGAAACATGCAACAATAAGAAAATTAGAAAAAAAATAAAAAAATTTAAAAAATAATAAATTAAAAAATAAAATAAGAATGACAATAATAATAATAAAACAATAGTTTGAACACTAGAGACTATGCTAAACTTTTTTTAATGAAAACTGATTATCCATGCACAAAACTTTGGATATCCAAACATTTCAATATGAATAATACGAATTTAAAAACACCGTAGATGATAAAAACTTTGGATATGCCAACATATAACAAATCTTTAATGCAACGACATTATGACATATAAATGTTCTTTGTTCTATAGTTAGAACAATAGAAATTATGCAAAAATCTGTAATCAAAGGAAAAACAAATATAAAGTCAACAAATGTCAAGGGCTAAAAACTTTGAATACCTAAACATTTTAGTATCAATACTACAAATTCAAACTGAATACTACAAATTTAGTATTCAATATGAATACTACAATAAGATCTCAAATCTGTTATCTAATGACATCATGACATATATGAGGTTTTTTTATTATATAAAAAATAATATTTTTAATTCTGTAATTTAAACAATAGAAAGAATGCAAAAATTTATAATCAAACCACCAACTAATATAAATTCAACAAATTATTAATAACTATTTTCCCTATGAACCTTGACCTCGAGTAATAGCTAATCACTTGACAAAGTCCTCTCCCCAATACATTATCATATTCAAAGGGATGACCAAATGATGTTTTACACATATTATAATATTCAAAAGCTGAAAACCCCATTGTCAGTGATGATCTCCAACGCCGCCCAACTTGGTGGGGGCAGTGGGTTCTTGGATTTTAATTCTGTATACAGGTATGCCATCGCTGAAACCGTTGATTATGTTATCTGCTTTGTTTTTTCTGCATTATATTTTGAAATGTCGGTCCAGGGCACGGTGCACTGCGTGTTTCTGGAAATCGGAAATGGATGGCATACTACTACACGCAGCCATTAGTAATTGCTATTAGAATTTTCGCTAACGCTTATTAACTTTCGCTACGTATCGGCATTAAGATTTTGCATTGAATCCTCATCCGAAATTCTGAATGCACAGTGTGTTTAAATTCTCGTGCTCTTTCTGCTTCTGCTACATTTTAAGTGTATTTTTTTATTAATTTTATTCGAAATTAGGTTAAAAATTTGTTGAAACTTAAATAATTTTGTTAAAAATTGTTAAAACTCTAGATTTGAGTGATTATAATTTAAATGTTTTTAAAGTTTTTTTAAGATATTAAATCTATTTATATATTTAAAAATATAATTTAAATTACATAAAATTGAGATTTCATCACCATCTATTTAACCCATAAATTTTGTACATCAAAAAATTGTAAATTGAAATTATATTTTGGAGGTATTCTATCTATTTATATATTTAAAAACATGATATAAACACTGTTAAATTATAACTTCACTAACAATAACAATATACTTGATTATAGTTTCACTAACAATAACAATATGGTTGGATTCCAGTGATAATTAAAAAAATAAAAACACCTGATTATTATTGCCAGGTCATTCACTGCACATGAACTCTGAAGCAAATCATATATTCTATTACAGTGAGTGAAATGAGCAGGTATCGTCCACCATTAATGGTGACCATACAGCGTAGATGTAACCCAAAATACAAAACAAGGTAAACAAATCAGATGATCCAGCCGTTGGCTTATTAACGCCATTGAATATTAGTTGTAGTAAAACTGGCGACCCCGCAGATTTCAAGTGCGATTGAGATCAAGCCGATCAAGCCAATCTACGAAGCTGAATTCATATCAATAATATTATTGTCATCGCCTACAGATTTTTGTTTCCGGAGATGGATCTGCCTGTCCTGTACAATATTTGGTATTGCTTGTGGTGCAGTAGCCCATCAGAAGCTCATACAACTGATCTTGTACAAGTATAAAAGAACGCCATTGTAGGAAGCTTCTTAACAATTTACAACTAAAAAATGACCTAATGAAGTGAAGAAAGATACCTAAATTATTCATTTCGAGATCGTCTCTGTATGATGCTGAAACCGGAATCGGCAGGAACCTTCGTATCTCTGCTCGTCCTGAAAACGCGAAAAACACTACTGAAGTTGCGGCGCAGCCTTGCAGCGTAGTGCATCCTCCATATCAACTTTGTGTAGCGACGGAGGCGGAAGCGGAAACGTTTGGCGTTGGTGCCCTTGGTGAAATATACAGGAGTCCTTGGTGGGTCTTCGCGAAATGGTGTTTTGGAGGGATCATCTTCTTCTCTGATTGTCTGGAGGTTGGGAACAAGGCATGGCCTGTAAGGCCTGGCTGCCTCCCACGCCTGCGATAGCTCGTGAGGAATTGTGGGATGAACCTGTGACGAGTACTCCTCCTTTTTGCTGTTTTTTTTCTTCCAGAATCGATTTAATAAGCCCTTGATTATAGACTCGGATTTGTCCTCCTCCTCCTTTATTGCAACTTCATTTGCACCAATATTCCAGAAACGATTTAACAAGCCCTTGATTACAGACTCGGATTTGTCCTCCTTCATTCCAACTGCATTTGAATCCATAACTGATATTTCTATGTCTCTGCCTCTTCTGTAGGTTCGGAAGTTTAGCAGGGCAGATCTGAATAAATAAATGTGCGGCTGTGGCAAGGTGCAATACTGCAACGTACAGGTATTGAGATAAAGCTCAAGGAAGCTTCCACCGCAGTTACTGATATAAATAATATATTGTCATATTTGGTATACTATGTGAAAGATCCGGGCATCCAGTCTCTATCGTGCCTTGCCATGCGCGCTTCTCTTTTGCTTAAACTGTATGGATTCTTTCGTCCATGAACTCAGCACTTACATATCTAATATTGGATTGTCCAGTGGACAATTTCGAAGACGATAAATTCACAACCACGCAACCCTATTTCACATATGCTAGAAAACAGGATGAAATATCTGAGAAGCACGCATATAGGCAGGAAATCTGAAACCTAACCTAATTTGGCCATATTAAATCTGGTTAATAAAGTCTTCGGATCACATCGCAATCTTGCGGGCCATTATAAAATTGTTTCAAAGCTATCATTGCTTGACATGTATCTTTCTTCATTTATAAATATGAAGAATAAGTACTACGTAAACGTAAGGTTGTTATTGAATATTTACATCCCAATTCCTCTGCGTATAATTGTCGTTCATCCGATCTTAAACATGCGTGACAACATTATTTTTTCTTAGAAGCCATTCTTGGCCTAATATTTGGTGTTGACTTGACAATGCCAAAGACTTATAAACGATGGAATTTCAACTACTAGGGTAGACAGATCTAGATATACAGGATTTTTGTATTTTATCCCTTTATCTTAAAATACTCGTTAGAGTTATTTAAACGCTTCCTTTACTTCGATCATATAAAGAATTGACCTAATGTTTATGGCAAGCGTGTAAATAAATTAGTTTAATAATCATTTTAAATTTTAATTGTTGTAGGATTTTTTGGAAATAAATTATGTAAAAAATTTTAAATATTTAATATTTTTATTTAAAGTATTTCCAGTCAACACTCCATCCATCATCATATTAAAAGCTTGTTAGCTTTGTTTATTCATAAATGATGAATGGAGAGCCTACTAAAAATTCTTAATTTTTCAAATCTTCTATATAATTTATTTTCAAAATGTCCTAATACTAAATTGGTATATGAAAACTCTTTATTTGTAGGACAAGCAAAGATTTACATACTCTACTCTACCCTTATGAAGATTTACTTGCAATCTCTTTATATATTTTTTCCCTAATGAAAAAATAATATGAAATAAAAACAAAAATAATCATTTTTTTATTAGAGATAAAAGTGAACATTTTATACAAGCTATTTCTAACATTCATATTACATACTTTAGATTTGTCACTAAACTTTTAAAACACATAATTAAGGATTATTGTTACCATCCCCAAAATTTTGAAAATGCATACTCATGAACATTCAATACATAATTATTCCTTAAAAAAAAACTAGAAATCAACAACACAATGGACCCATATTAAGGTCATCAACCCTCTTCTAGCATGTCAACAACATAGAAATTATTATGGCCCAACCATTAGCCTTGTCCTTTCCAAGTAAAATATATCATCTCTCAATACCTTCATTATACCTTCATTATCCATTAGAAAGGATCCAACAATATCCCCTCCTTAGGTAAGACATCTATTTCCAAATTCGTGTCTCCATAAATGTGATTGAAAGAGATTTTGTGAAAGGGAGTCATGAACCTCTTAAACTAATCAAATATAGGCTATAGAAATAGTTTTACATCTTAAACTTACATGTCATCTAGTTTATCACTATGGTAGAGCTGTCAAAGCCTTACAATTCCCCCACTCCTTCAACAACAATGGTTATTAGAATTTTCAATGCCAAGAGTTTAAGACAATTATTTGAACCATTCTCAAACCAAATTTAAATCTCAAAAAATGAGAATCATTGAGAAATATTGTTCCTCCTAGCCCACTCACATCATTTTCTATCTAGTTATCCCAATCAGTTTAGTCCCACCCCCTAGACTCTTGAATTGGAGGATAAAATAAAATCTTGTCATGTAGAAGTTGTGTAGAGTAGGAGGAGCTTTGACTTTATCGGTCTATATTGCAAGGTGCACTAAAAGGGTGAGATAAAATTCTCCTAAAAAATATCATAATTTTTGGCTAGAAATATTACAAAATAGCTCACCATGTGTATAGCTTTCATATAGACTTTGATTTCTTCTTGAGTGTCCAATCTTTTAGACGATCCTCCAAAGTATTCCATTCTTAAATATTCACCCCTAAAGTTGCTTCAATCTACAACTAGAACTCTCTTGCAAAGGAGTAATTGGCTAGGAGATTGCTTATACTTCTTAAAATTTCCTACATAGATTGCAATGTTCAAAACCATGCGTGCTCCATTTTTTAAGGACCTCCCATGTTAGTACCTAGTTCTTCAAATCCAACCACATAAAAACTTTGTCTTTGAGGGGGCCTTTGAGTTTCCATGAGGCTTTCCACCACTAGATTGGCTCCTCATGGTGCTCCTCAAAAAACATTTCTTTATAGCCTAATTTTGGGGTATAATGCACCAAGTTTGATTTTTAGACCATATTATATAATATGTCTCTACCTCTCTAAGCCTGATGTGATTCCTTTGTAATTGAAAGACAAATCTACTCCATTGTTGAGCTTCCAACTTTTACAGGTTTAAATACCTAGACCTTTCTCAACCCTTGCAACCAAGCATAGTCTAATAGGATCAACAACATGGTCAAGTGAAAAAATACCTTGATTTTGGAGTATTGTTGTGAATTCATTCAACAACACATGGTCTTCACCACTCCCAACCCATTGATCTATTCCAAGACTCATTTTATGCCCTATCCCAATCTTCCATGACAACTTGTTACTAATCAGGGGGGAAGATTACACTAAATCCTTTTTAAAAAATGTGCACCTTTTTATGGGCTTATTCTCCTATGTGATCCAATCTTCTAGCGATATTGGAGTAATTTATTTTTGAGTGAGCACATGATTCCATATGCCATCCATATTCATCATCCTTCAAATACTTTTATCTACTAGGGCCTTCCCAAGAAAGTTGATGTGTAAGATACCAAATGTATTTTATAAAGTAAAAATATAAATATTATGACAAATATTAGTGGAACAACAAAATAGAGAGAGCGAAGACACCAACGATGATACATTTATTGATAGAAATCCAATTTCACTTGCCTCTTCAAGGGGCAAACCTCAAGCAAAGCAAAGATCTATTACAATAATTCTCAAGAAAATACTTTATTAGGTCTTCTACTCCTATTTACACCAATTATATCTTCTAAAGAACATTCTAGAAGAAGATATTTCTAGAAGTGGAAGCTTCTATCAAGTCTTCTTACATTAGACTTGTTCACATTATTCTATAGGACTTATTTACTAATGTTGTCCTTTATCACATGGAAAATATAGTATTTTACCTATGTGAGGGGTTAGGGAGGTTAGGTCCCTAACATGCCCCATCCCATAGTTATTGGAAACATGGGGCTAAAGTACAATCAACATTGGGTAGCGTGACTAGTCAACTATCTTGGGAAAATAGAGGAAATTTGTATGGGGAGGATATAAAGTTTTTAACATTCATTTTTTGGATGAACAACAAGAAGACAAGAGAATAGAAGAGCATTGGAGCTATTGCAAGAAGGATGGGAGAATTATGGAGCATTCCATAGTGTTTTTGGAGAGTTTTGAAGATGAATATTAAAGATCTAGGTTGTCACGCCTAAAGAGTGAACTCTTGGTGGAGTTGCAATGTAACAACAATTGTTTGTTATTTGTTGGTAGTTTTTTCTGACAGTTAGTTCCCTTGAGTTCCCAATAGAGAAATTTCTGGTCACATGTGCTAGAGAGACCCTGATGAATGAATGGAACATTTGAGGGTCTGAGAGAAGTGAAGGGGTACTTTCCTTTGTTTGGGAAGGTCAAGAGGAAGAGAGTTGGACTAAATTCAAGATAGTTGTAGGAGAATACCAATGGGTTGTGGGTTATTGATATGTGAGTAGACTGTGAGAGGAACCCTTTATTTGTGGATTCCTAGCCCCATCTCGGGGGTGAGTTGTTTTTTAGCTTTGGAACATAAATTCTATGAGTGGGTGGAATGCCATTCCCAAGCAATTGGTTGCGCAAAATTTTTATAAAGACAAGTGTTTATCTATTAAATATGAGTTTTATTATGAGTCTTATGGTTGTGCATTTTACCTTGTGTCTGAGAATGGTTTTATGTGTTGTTGTATATAATTTATTAATTGCATCCCTATTCATTTAGACTATTTTAGATGAATTTAATTATGGGTATTAGAGTCTAGTTAATTATGTGTATATTTGTAGTCGGTAAGCTACAATAAATAAGTTAGCAGATTTGTTATTTTTATTTTTATGTGTATTTTTCGCAAGTAATGTTCCTTGGTTATGCTAGGGGAATGATACATATTGATATCAAAGATACAAGGTCAACATTGAGCCTACATGGGCTAGAATCAACATGTATAATTAAAGCTTAGGGGATCTCTGTAAATTTATTTGTCAAATTACTCGAGTGAAATTGGGGAAAAAATGATAAGGAATTTGAGGGAATTGAGCTCAGGGATTAAAATCCCCAATTTTAACCTATGAATGAGTGTTTTGGGGCCTATAATTAGTCTAATTAGTGAAATTGGGAAAACAACTCAATTCATTGAGGATTCAACGTGGAAGTGTCGAATTTTTGGTGCAGAGGTCGAATTGACATGCATATGGCCGAAAAGAATTGGTCCTGGGAACATTAATTTCATAGTTTCATGGAAGCCATGGAAGAAACTTTGAAATTATGCATTTCTAGAAATTTGGAAAAATTATGAAATTCAAAAAATATGGGTAATTTTATGTCCCATGACGTTAACATGATGTCGAGATCTCGTGGTAGTGGTGACATGGAATTGCATGGTAACAAGACACAATGTAATGTATACCGACAGAGAGACGGTCAATACCACAAAGGGTGTCTAAGAAGGTCAGTAAGTGGTATCACATGGCTCCATGACGGTTTTGGAAATGTTCCTTGACTATGTGAAACCAGTAGAAATGTGCCACATATCATTGCTAGTTTTTGGGTTTGCATTGTGGAGGGATGTTAACCCTCATGCATGTTGAGGATGAAATACCATTGTGGGTCATTGAATATTAACCAATCTCCAACATTATATTTTGGGTGTGGGCAAGTTTTGTGCCAGAGGTAAAGGCACTAGATAGTACCCACCCATGTAAAATCCTTGTCCACCCACGTCGAGGCATGCTACACAAGAGAACGCTTTTGTTCCCTCTGCGGAACATAGTGTAACATACCCAACATCCAACTGAGCTATGCCACATATATTTTTCAAACTACGTGCAGTTAAAATATATATACACAGAACTCTTGCAGAACATTATATATAAAACGTAAACAGAAAAATACATTTTGTAAATGCACAGATTCATATTGAAATAACAGTAAACATATACAATAAATACCCATAAATATAAAGATAGTTATAACCACACGTAAATAACAATGCAACATGTAATTTTATCACACAGTTGACACTTATCGTGGTAAGAATATCACCAACTATGTGTAGACCTTCCACGAACCTCCCAACCTTATACCACACTGCTCATCACTCTCAACAGTGGGTCACCCCCGAGCTGGGACTAAACTCCACCTGTGTAAAGGGATTCCTAACCAAGCTAATGGTTCATAGACAACAGGAAAGACTTCGTCACAGGTGCCAACTCAAACTAACAACCTACAGTCCCTCATTCCCCACATGCCTATCCCACCTAGGAAGTGTGCCCCTTCTCTTCTCAACAATCCTTCGACTACCCCACTTCCTTTCTGGGCTTCAGCAACAGACTGGACATGAAGTCTCAGAGCCCTGTAGCTGTAGTTTATCACCTTCACGAAATAAATTCCCCAACAATTCTCTCACATAGAGAGAAATTGCTCACGGTCCTGACAACTTGCCTCTTCAATATCCCACGGTCCTAACAACATGCTTCTTCAGTGCATCTCCCAAGGTAACCATAAACACAAACATAAAATGGATATGGATACAGGTTCAAGTACAATCATGAAGGTACGAAGGATAGCTCAATGGGTATTTGAATGCTCATGGATGATTGACTGGATGACTGAATGATTGAAGGATTGATGGAAAGAATCCCTGGGTAATGAAATAAGTCCAAACAATATGTATGCATGTCCCCAACTTGACACTTGTCATGGTGGGAGCTACTTTGGCCCACTTGTCTCCATCTTTAGAACTTAGGATAAAATAATTATCCATACTTTATGATTTAAGAAATATTAATATAATATTCCTTTTTGGTTTAATATCCCTGGCTTAGCCCCTTTTCTTTAACTTCAACCCCCACCCTTTCCCTAACTAGTGGAGTTTAGTGCCCCATCCTCTTTTATCGTGGTCGGTCTGTACAAAGTGATGTATTTTATATTAATGATGAGACATATACAAAAGTAGGCATATTGGCCTTCAACATCTAGGCTCTCCGGACTAATAATCACAAAATTGGCTCAGGAGCCTATAAAACACTACATATACACAAGGTCTCCCTAGCCTCAAAATTGCGCACATTTAAGTTAATATGCACGATATCCTGGAATGTCTACACTTCCTCATTTTACTATGGAGTATATGTGCGCACTATGCCATGAAAGGTGCATACAAAATGATATCAAACATCTCACCAACTTAAGTACATTTTCATTTACATTATAATTGGGTTCGGCCTAGGGATATTACAATCCCCTCCCCTTATTTATGCATTGTCCTTAGTGCATTATGTACTCATACACAAACAAAATTCAAAAATCCTAAAAACGATGAAGGTATTATGCTCACATTGCATCCTCATGCTCCCAAGTAGCATCCTTAGGACCATACCAGGTGTTAGCGTTAGAAGTCACTCCTGGATTGCAGCAGGAGTAGAGCCCGACGCCCATCAATTTTATGTCACGTATTTGTTTAAAGGGGTGATCGGATGGGAGTAAACTCAGAACAACATTGTTTAACTCAGAAAACTAGGCCAAAAATGCACAAGGAAGTGAGGGCCACAACTAACTTTAGTAAGGAATTTGAGTTTAAAGCAAGAGTAGAGGGAAGACTTGGAAGAAAGGTGGAGGAGACTGCTCTAGGCATCAGGCCTTCTAGAAGATCGAGGAGGAAAAAAGGGACACTGAAATGTGCCTAAACGACACAGTCATAACTACACACTAATCAAGCCTACCTCATACTATGAAGCCACAACCATTCGATTGGATCCTCCAATTCCAAATTATTCAGTACAAGAGGAAAAAGATAACACGGGAGAATGTCTAAGACTGGTGCAAAGATTGCAGTGATCAACCATACATCATCCTACAATTTCGCGACCCTTGACTAGATCTTCCAATTCTGAGTGTTCTAAACAGCTTGACAGACAAAATGAAAGAAAGAGAAACCCACTTCCATTAACTTGACAGTCTCAAATCAAAATACATAACCAGAGCTTCCTAAAAAAAACTTTATAGTAGGGAGCATAGCTCAACCATAGATTTTTTCCAAAATACAAAACTGAGTCTATATACTCAGAGAAAAACCCCAACAACAAGCTTGAGTCATGCATTGAAGGCATTACATCTGCATGTTTACTGGCAGATTGCGCATGCAGTCTCTGGATAGTCGTGCACCTTAGTCAGATGCCATCGTGTTCCAGAATGGGCCTGCAAATGAGTTGACAAGCTGACAAGCCATTTCTGGACTTTCCGACTATAGCAGGGATGGTTAGGCAGACGAGGATGAGGTGACGGGTGCGAGAAAAATTGGACAAAGGTGGTCGGGTGGAGGGGACATCGAGGATGAGACATTGGGTGATGAGGTGAGGTGTCATGGAAAAGTAACGAGGAGGCTGCAAGTGTGATGAGTCGACGAGTGGGGACACAATAGGTGAAGGTGACAAAGGAGACATGTGGCAAGAAGCGAGAGGGTGAGGCGTGAGAAGGTGGCGAAAAGATACAGGTGGTGACAGTCAAGAGGAGAGAAAGGAAAGGGGACATGGCACCCAGGAGAATGGAGGACAGGTGTGAGGCAACGAGAGGTTGGAGGGAGTGGGAGATGTGACAAGGAAAGGAGAGAGAGTGAGTGCAGGACACCTGGAAGGATAGGACTAGCGAGCAGGCTTTGGGGGAAGATTTCAGGATAGTGGGTGATCCGCGGGGGGAACCGGTTAATTCCACCCCCCGCCCCCCTACGTTAAAAGTAGAAGATCAAGGGGGGTCCATAATTGGACCTCACCCATAGATCTAAGCGCTTTAATCCCAACCGTTTATACTTGCGTGGCACCATATCGGACCCCCCCCTGCCATTANTCAGAATCATACCTCGTCCGTATATCTAGGCACATGGATCGTGGTCACCCAAATCCACGCATCATTTAAATCATATGTGTCGGATCACCGATACTTAGGAAAAGTGGGTTTTTTACCTTCTTCCTTCCACTGATCACCAAAAAGAGGGCACACCTTAGGGAAAACACCACCCCTACATGCTTATGTGATAACATTAGGCTCCATGGGGGATGGAACACCCCCCTGCGCGCTGGAAAGAACTCTATTGCAGCTTTAGTGCCTTGCTATTGGGGTATGGAGTCATTGTTAAAAATGAAAGATAAACAAAAAAAACAATATTTACAAAAATGGCAGAGTGACTCTAGGTTCAAACATAACATTTCTTCAAGAAATGCCTATTCACAAGGCCATTAAGAACTTCTTTACCCTCCAAATCCTACAACCGATAGGTATTGTTCAAAAATACTTCAGAGATTTTGAAGGGCCCAATCCAGAGGGCTTCAAACTTGTTTTTCTTGCCCTTATCCTACTTGGGAGCATCCCATTTTAATACCAAATCTCCCAGCTAGAACTCCTCTTTCTTGACCTTCCTATCAAAGGCATGCTTGATCTTCTGTTGGTAGTTCTGAACTCTGTTCATCACCTGCTCCCTAGTCTGTTGGGCTTCCACCATTTGATGAATTATTTTGACCATATGGTCTGGCTCTCCTTCATAATCTTGAAATAATTTAGCTACAGGTAGATCCAACTGAGTGGGAAATACATCTTATGTCCCATAAAAAAGTTGAAAAGGGGAGGTGCCAAGGGATCTCTTGGCTATCACTCGATCCACCCATAGAGAGAATTTGATTTTTGAATCCCAGGCCTTCTTATTGTATTCCAATAATATTTTAATGAGCTTGATCAGAATTTTATTGGAAGACTCTGCCAATCCATAATATCTCTATACCAGGTGCACTTTGGTAGTGGGGGACTGTTTTGAGGATTATCATTAGGAAATTCAGTCTGTTGATTTTTTGAGCAATCATTGATGAAGTTAACTCCCAAGGCTTTACAATTGGATTTGGTCAGCATCTTGGCTAAACCCTTCCCTTTAACCAACTGGGTGGGCTTAATCTCTAGGTCAAACTCGAGTATCTTGGCAATCCATTTACTTCTTTTCCCGTCTATGTCAGGCTGGATGAGAATGTCCTTCATAGAAGCTGAAGGAACATATGCAATGATTTTTGAATGAAATACATAGACTCTGAATGCCTTAAGGGCCTTAACCAAGGCATAAGCATGTTTCTCCATGATTTCATACCTAACTTCTTCATCTCTTAATGCCTTACTGAAGAAATAAATGGGTTGCTCTCATCCTTCCTCATTTTTCTGCAATAAAGCCGATGCTACTGTGTCAAAAGAAGTGAAAGAAAAAATCAAGAAATCTTTGGAATAGTCAGGACTGACCAGCACAGGTGCCTCAGTCAATGCCCTTTTTATTTGGTCAAATGATTCCTTGGGATCAACAACCCATTTTACTTCATTTCCCTTTCTGAGCATGGTTGTGATATGCTTTACCAACTCAGCAAAATTGGAGACAAACCTCCTTAGAAAGTTGATCTTTCCCAGGAAAGCCTGAACCTCTTTTCTGGACCTGGGAAGTGACAAGGTTTGAATTTCCTCCAGTCTGCTAGGATCAATTCTTACTCCCTCTGTTGATACTATATGGCCTAATAGCTTCCCCTCTTTCATGGAAAACAAAAATTTCTTAGGATTTAATGAAAGACCAAACCTTCTACATTTCAAGAACACTTTCCTCAAATGGCAACAATCCTCTTTATCAGATATGGAGAAGACTGTGATGTCATCTAGATAGATGACTACAAATTGGTCCCTTTCCCCAATGAAGGCAATGTCCTTGGCTTGCTGAAAGGTTTCCCCTACATTCATCAATCCAAAGGGCATTTTGGAATACATGAATGTACCCCAAGGAGTTGTGAATGTTATTTTCTCCCTGTCTTTGGGCAGAACAAAGATCTAATTGTAGCCCAAAAAGCCATCAATCATTGAAATTCCAGATGCCCCTGTTACCCTCTGCAATATGTGTTCCATATTGGGTAGGGGGTAATTGTCCTTTTTTGAACTCTTGTTCAGGTTTCTGAAATCAACACAGAGTCTGATTTCTCCACTTTTCTTTCTCACTGGGACCAAATTGGCTACCCATTAAGAATATCTCAAAGGGACAATAATTTGGGCATCCAATAGTTTCTTTACCTCCCTTTCTAATCTAAAAATAGGGGGTTGACTTGTTTTTCTATGCAAGCACCCTCTACTCCATTAAAATAAACCTTTTAGGACCTTGCTCAATGTCTAAGTTGTGCAAGAGGTTTTATGTGTCAAGTTCATGCTTCTTTTAAATGTTTATGTGTGAGGTCTTTAAAAGGCTAAATGTTGTTAAAATAAATACACAACAAACATAACTTGCATCAAATAAACCAACAAACTCACAACAATAACAAGATGATAAAGGAGTTTACCCCCAACTGGGCTACATCTCCTTGAGCCTCCATCAATGGACTAGGCTCTCTGGGATTAGTTTGTCAAATATTATTTTACGAGCTATTGCTCAACTCCAATGGATTTACTATTTGTACCATTGGGTTCAGAATACATGAAAACCCCAAAAAATGACTAATAGCACTCTGAAAACGGACCATGGCTCATCCAGGCATGACCTCTTCTACATGTGGCCTTGAGCTTCCCTGAGCTTCCTTGTGGAAAAAACACCTTTAAAAGTCCTCAAAAGCCTCTGAAACCTATCCCAATGTGTTCAGAGCATAACAGTTAGTCAAAAATGACTATTCAGTCACAGAAAACAGACTTGGGCTCATCTGAGCATGGCCTCCATCAATGGTGGCCCTAATCTCCCTGGAGCTCTTGAAACTTCAAGATAGAAAAACCTGCAAAAGAAGTCTCCAACTGGCTTTGAAAATAGTTCCAATGGATTCAGAACATCCAAAATCCCCTCACTGGGCTTTTTCGGCACCTCATTTGGCCAAAAAATGAAGAAGATAAGCCTCCTGCCATTTTCCTCCTTCAAGCTTGTTGTCTTTGGTTCACCAAAACGCACCTGTGTGTGAGTAACCTAGCCTTTGGGTGTTTCCTATGCCTAAACCCAGCACATGCGATGTTCCCGTGAAATGCACAAAATTTTAGAACGGTTAGGGAACCTAGCCCCCAAACCGCGGAGGTGTTGGACGCATGGGGGGCCATGTGGCCACGTCCTAGTGAAAAGATAGGCACCTTTTTCATGTTGAACTTGGTCGTGACATGTGGCGGGGCACGTGGTTTAACCATTTGAAACATTCCCACACACAAACTCTGTGTGGCAAAGGGTCACATGGTAGGGGTTATGTGACCGGGGGCTGGGACTAAGCCCCAGTCCAGACGTGCCCCAAATGCAATATTAACCAAACTTAAATATATGTGATTACATATATATAACAAGAAACAAATGGTGGCACTCCAGTTGGGTGGCCTTTTCCAAAGAGTTTTCCAAAGGGGGAGGTCTGAGATTCCATCCCCATGGACTCCATAAATTTTTAACACAACCAACCTTTACCATGGTGCCACGTCGCAGCCCGTGCCTGGGCCACGTGGCACCACTCCATTTGATAATTAAATGCCATATGTCAAAACATGATTCATCCACATCTAGCAACTGCCAACTCAACACTGACACATCATCTCTTTCCATGTCACCACTGCCACATCAGCGTTGCCACGTTTCAGGTCGTACACCTACCAAGTCATCATGTATGGACTGTACGGACTGTACAGTCAACATTTTTTTTTGCCTATTTGGAAAATTGAACAGATCGCAATATCTCACTCATCCGATGTTTGTTAGACCCCATTCAAAGTGTGTTGGGTTTGTGACAACGAGGGCTACACACCCATTCATTTTGATGTGATTCCGAACAATTTCGTTTTTGGGCTAAATTTTGACCCCTAGTCCAGATTCTGATCACGCCTTCCCACTGAAAGGATTTTGGACCCACAAAAGCTGATGATTATCTGTTTGAGCTTCAATTCTCTTCTTCTTCCAAGTTCTATCAACTGATTCTACTTGAAAAAGTCTTTTTGACAATCACCTAGATACCTTGACATGCCTTGCACTGCAACTAGCTATGTCCCTCAACCACTGTCCTCTGGCTGCTGCTGACCCACTGTTCTCCTTGTGCTTGGAATACTAACAACCTTCCCACTAAGAATCAATTCCATCTTCTCAACTCTTTGGCGTCAACACAATTCGCTCTACAATGGCTGCAAAAACTTTCCTGCGACATCTTGTCACAAACCAAGAAAACTATCAATCTTGAAAACAAATTTATACAAGACTGAAAATGATGCCAACAAAGTATTTTTGCTCTTCAAGAAAATGGTCGCATCTTGTACTTCATCAAAGTGCATGGATTTTTCCTGCATCTTGGTATACTCAATATCGACCTGCAAGTCGACAAACACCATCGACTGAACATAAGTCGAAAAACATGATCGACACAACATAGTCATCAAGACAACATCGACACAATTGAGACTCATTTGAAACATATCGACATTCCCAATGAAAATTTGACATTCATGATACACAACCATGTTACAATCATGAGTCACTCATAATGAACAGTCACCAAGTTCATTGTTTACACACACACAAAAACACATGCATGTGCATATCTCTTCAACTCTCCTTCAAGTAAACATAAGTACATAAACCCGAAACATGTGGGTACATAATAGCTGAAAATGAAAAAGCTATACATGGCTGCAACAAGTGAGTATCATACCCCTCTTTTACATCCTTCTGGCGAAGTTGTGCAACAACAAGAATGCCTTCAAATAAATTGCATTCACATGCAAACTTGCATCATACAAGTTATGATAAACTGCTACAACTTGTCATACTTCCAACAGAAAAGCATACTTAAGGCTAAAATATGCATCTATAAATAGAGAAATGCAAGCCTTACTTGTTCAAGAAATCCAACCATTTCTTACCAAGCCAATCCAATTGTGATTTTTTTTGCTAAACATCGTCTTCTTGTGAATCATCTTGACTCACATCAATGATGGAATCTCCTCTTCCATTCTTGCCAGTCTCTTTATCCATCTGCTTCTCGTGTTGTGGATGAGTGGTTGGATGCAATGTCCAACATTGGTCAATGAGATGACCCCTCTTCTGGCAGTGAGTGCAAATCTTTTGCATCCTCTTTTCAAGTTGTCTTTGCTTGGAAAGTTTCCTGAAAGTGGTCAATCTTTTCCAACATTTTGAAACATGATGGTTATCTAAACCAAAATATGTACATGGACTTTTTCTTCCATTTTTACATGCAAATTTGCCATTCTTAACATAATCAAAAGCAACTGAGTTATAGGTAGAAATATACCTTGAACATTCACCTTTATCGCCTTCTTTAGGAGGTGAATTTGAAGAGCTACTAGCTCTCTTTTGAAGACCATCAAATCTGTTTTTGTCCACATGGCCGTCACACCTTTCTTGTTTCATACATTTGCATTCATCTTGAACAGACACTTTGTATGCTTGAGGGATTGAACTTGCAACAAAATTTCTTGAACATTCACCTTTATTGCCTTCTTGAGGAGGTGAATTTGAAGAGTTACTAGCTCTCTTTTGAAGACCAACAAAAATTTTCTTGTCCTCATGGCTGATACAACTCTCTTGTTTCACACATGTGCACTCATCTTGAACACAAACTTTGCATGCTTGAGGGATTGAACTTGCAACAAACGTTGTTCTTGGAACTTTTTCCCTTGTCTCCTCAACTTTGGAATATGTTCCATATTTCTGTTCATATCCAAGACCACAATACTTGGGTCTCTCCTCAACAACAATAGGCTCAACAATTCCTTGTGCATGCTTGCCTAACCCTTTACCTTCATAGCCCATTTTTAATAATAACTTGGACCCTATTCCTCTAGTGTGATTTTCAAAAACACCAAAGCATTCATCTTGAGAGGAATTTGAAGAGAAACTAACATTACTTACCTCATGTTCATGCATGTACTTGGTAAGGGTTTCATTTGCCTCATGGAGTTGAGTCTCCATCTCATGCAACTTTTCAAGAAGCTGGTGCTTGTCCTCCTTCATGGCCATCAACTGCTCTTGAAGGACAATGCTCTCTTTTCTTTCTTCCCACAACTCTTGTACCATATCTCTCATGGTTACAAATGCCTTCAACATATATTTGTCAAATAAATTGGTTAATGAAGATGTATGAGAACTATCAATGTTTGAAGCTTCCTCCATCCTTGCAAGATATCAAACTCCAACACAAAACTACACAAATACCAACAGCTAAAACTCTAGCTATCAATGGAAATCACATGAGCAAAACTATGCTCTGATACCACCTGATCTGAAAATAGGGGAATGCCTTGTTTTTCTATGCAAGCACCCTCTACTCCATTAAAATAAACTTTTCAGGACCCTGCTCAATGTCTTAGTTGTGCAAGAGGTTTTATGTGTCAAGTTCATGCTTCTTTTAAATGTTTATGTGTGAGGTCTTTAAAAGGTTAAATGTTGTTAAAATAAATACATAGAAAACATAACTTGCAGCAAATAAACCAACAAACTCACAACAATAACAAGATGATAAAGGAGTTCACCCCCAACTGGGCTACATCTCCTTGAGCCTCCATCAATGGACTAGGCTCTCTTAGATTAGTTTGTCAAAGATTCTTTTACAAGCTGATTCTCAACTCCAATGGATTTACTGTCTGTACCATTGGGTTCAGAATACATAAAAACCCCAAAAAAGACTAATAGAACTCTGAAAACGGACCATGGCTCATCCGGACATGACCTCTTCTACATGTGGCCTTGAGCTTCCCTGAGCTTCATGGGTAAAAAACACCCGTAAAAGTCCTCAAAATCCTTTGAAACCTATCCCAATGTGTTCAAAGCATAAAAATTAGTCAAAAATGACTATTCAATCACAGAAAACAGACTTGGGCTCATCTGAGCATGGCCTCCATCAATGGTGGCCCAAGCTCCTTGGAGCTCCTGAAACGTCAAGATAGAAAAACCTGCAAAAGAAGTCTCCAAATGGCTTTGAAAATAGTTCCAATGGATTCATAACATCCAAAAACCATTAGCTGGGCTTTTTTGGCACCTCATTTGGCCAAAAAATGAAGAAGATAAGCCTCCTGCCATTTTCCTCCTTCAAGCTTGTTGTCTCTAGTTCGCCAAAATGCACCTGTGTGTGAGTAACCTGGCCCCTGGGAATTTATGTGCCTAAACCCAAGACGTGCGCTGCTCCTATGAAATGCACAAAATTGTAGAATGGTTAGGGAAACTAGCCCCCAAACCGCGGAGGTGTTGGACGCATGGGGGGGCATGTGGCCACGTCATAGCGCAAAGATAGGAACCTTTTTCATGTTGAACGTGGTCGTGACATGTGGCGGGGAACGTGGTTTAACCATTTGAAACATTCCCATGTGCAAACTCTTTGTGGAAAAGGGTCACATGGTAGGGGTTATGTGATCGGGGGCTAGGGCTAAGCCCCAGCCCGGATGCATGCCAAATGCAATATTAACCAAACTTAAATATGTGATTACATATATATAACAAGCAACAAATGGTGGCACACCGGTTGGGCGGCCTTTGCCAAAGACTTTTCCAAAGGGGGAGGTTTGGGGTTCCATCCCTACGGACTCCATAAATTTTTAACAAAATCAACCTTTACCATGGTGCCACGTGGCAGCCCATGCCTGGGCCACATGGCACCACTCCATTTGCCAATTAAATTCCACGTGTCGAAACATGATTCGTCCACATCTGCCAACTGCCAACTCAGCACTGACACATCATATCTTTCCATGTCACCTCTGCCATGTCAGTGTTGCCATGTGTCAGGTCATACACTTGCCATGTCATCATGTACGGACTATACAGTCAGCATTTTTTTTTACCTGTTTGGTAAATCGAACAAATCGCGATATCTCACTCATCTAATGTCTGTTTGACCCCGTTCAAAGTGTGTTGGGTTCGTGACAATGAGTGATACACACCTGTTCATTTTGAGGTGATTCCGAACACTTTCATTTTTGGGTTAAATTTTGACCCCTGGTCCATATTCTGATCACTTTCCATGATAGGCAGCAACATAGGATTAATATGTCTTAGATTTTGTCTGAATGGCTTGGCCTTGAGTGGGATCTTATGCTCAATCACAACTATGTCATACGTTCTGAGGTCTTCATAGGTCCAGGCGAATACATCAAAAAATTATTTTAGTAGTTCAATATATTCGCCCCTCTACTCCTTTGACAGGCTGTTGGAAAACTTGACAAACTTGGGATTCTCCTTTGTGCCAATGTTGCACTCAGCCACCTCTTCATGCTCTTTTGAGTTATTTTCCTTTACTTCCATGTCATTATTGTCAAATAGCCTTTCCAAAGGGACCAACCCTTTAGGGATGTGATTTCTAGGCAATTGAACAATGTGATGATCAACAATCGTGTTCAGAAGATTATCAACATGAAGATCTGCTTCAGAATGAGGGTCTTGATCAATGTGTAGTGATGAAAATTCATTAACGGTCTCCAGGAATATTTTGATTTCAAGGTCATCCTCAAAAACCTTCCAATGCTTGACATTGTCAGGTATGGAGGGTCTGTATTTGACTTCTATGTCATACCTGAGCCTGGGTGGAAGGGGAATTTTGAAATTGCTTGTTGAAATAGCCAGAGAATCAGCAATATTGTTTTCTTCCCTTGGAGTGAATGTTATATTGAAGGCTGGGAAATAACTATCAATGAGGTCCCATACTTCATTTCTGTAACTCCTCAGTGGAGGATGCTTGGCCTGATAGATCTTTCTGACCTGTTGAATGATCAACTCAGCATCACCAAAAAATGATATTTCCTTTATTCCCATATCCTTTGTTTCTCTCAAGCCCAAAACTGGCGCCTCATACTCTACCACATTATTTGTAGTTTCAAACTCTAACTTGTATGACAGAGCTGTAGTTTCTTGAACAGGGGAAATGAAAACTATCCCAGTACCTACGCCATCTTTAGAAGAAGCTCCATCAAAGAACATTTTTCACACAGAAGTAGTTGAAGGAGAATCTTCATGGGGGATAATTGGTTGCTTTTTGAGTTGAAGAGGAGGCTCAGGGGAGTTGGTGAGATGGAGCAAGCTGGATGCCAAATCAGTGTCAAGAGAAAAGATGGTATGGTTGGTGGGATTTGCTTCATCACTTACAATGTAAGCCAACTGAGCCTCTCTGTACAATCTTCTGTGCTCCCCTCCAAATACTGGAATGGTAGCATAGGTTAGGTCCATATGCAAGGTTCCCCCAAGTCCTTTTATCCAAGATGTTGACAACAGCATGCCAAACTTGGGAGGAACGTCAGCTACCACAATGTCTATGACCACACTCTTCATGGGCAGTTGAAACAAGGTTACCACAAGATCTTTGATAACTCCAAGACATTGCACTCTCCTAGAATCAAAAGAGTACAAATCATAATAAGCCTTTATGACTTCCAGCCTGAGCTCTTCCATGACAGTTTTGGGCATGAGGTTATGATATTCCCCAGAATCCATTAGACAATTATGCAGCACCTTGCCATGAATGTTCAAGGATGTGTAGAAGGGAGGGGATGAATCATATATGTCTTATACCATGGGACCTAGGATGATTGCTGGCTTTTCATCTTGGAGATTTACTGAATCTGTGGAATGGCAAGGTGGCTCGGGTTGTAACAATTTAGAGAGGAAAATTTTGAAATCTTCTTGCTTGACAAGCTCTGAAAGGGGGACAAGTATTTTGATCTTTTGAATTTCCTGCTCAAAACTAAAGGAGGAAAGGGGCTTCATAATTTCTCTCACTTTGGAGGCAGGGTCTTTGGCTATTGGTGAGATATTCTGAGCTTTCTTTTCTTTGGCAGTGTTTGCTACAGGCTTTTCTGCTAGAAGAGGTTGATCAAAGATATCATACTTCCCTTCTTTCTTCTTTGACCTGAGGTTATACCTGTTGGGACTATTGTCTTTGACCTTCTCCCCCTTCCTTAGCTCATTGATTTGACTGTTTATGATGGATTCTTCATATGCAGATTGAGTCAAATGGGAGAAAGGGGAGGTATCTCCAAAACAATGGATTTCAGGACCAAGCTCATCTATCTCCTCTCCTTACTCATCAACAATAAGATTGCTTTGTAGAGGGTTTTAGATCCTTTGATCGTCTCTATCTATGTTCCTTTGTTGCCTTGGCATCATCTGAGGAACATTTATATTCGGCCTCCTAAAGTTGCCTCTGTTATCAATGTTTTGGAGATTTCTGTATGTTTGCTTCCCCTCAAATTTCATCTTCTCCATTTTTGTAGTTAAGGACTTCACCATATTGGTCAATTCATCCACTTGAGGGTTATTTATAGAAGAACCAGAGGTTGAGGCCTCAGACTTTCCTTTCCCTTTGTCTCTGTCAGGCTTGCTCCTGAGGCTGTTAACTACCAGCACATTGGATTCTACTTCCAGGGCTCCATCTTGCATGTTATCCAAGGAAGTAGCTCTTCTTTCTCTAAGCAGGAGGCATAAATTAGGGTCAAAAGCACTAGCATAAGTAATCTTAGCAGAGGCTTTTGAGGGCTTTATCTCAGTAGGGATCTTATTGTACATCTTATTGAATCTTTTGGAGAAGTCAGAGACAGACTCTTGTTCCTTTTTCTTCAAGGACCCAAACTCTGTCATGTAATACATGAAATCTTTTTTATCTCCCCATTGTCTCAAGAAAGCATTATCTAGAGCTTAAATCCAAATAATAGATCCAGGAGTCAATCCCCTGAACCATTTCCTAAACTCACCATCAAGGCTCTAGACAAAAACTCTTTATCCAGACATCTTCATTTTCAATTTTTAGGTTGTTTGCATAACTGTAGAAGGCAGAAAGGTGCTCTTCATCAGTTACGTCTTCTTCTCTATTGAATTTAGGCATGTATTTGGGGTAATCTCTAGCAGGGAGAGCATTCAAGGGATGAGATAGAACTAGAGGGGCATACCTCGCAGCCACAATGGCATCCACTCTATTTATAGGGGGATTAGTACCTGCCATAGGGATATTAGGTGGAGGAGAACTAGGAGAGAAGGTGTTCGGACAGGGGAAATTAGAACAGATCTTGTAGGAGGGAAAGGAAACAATAGAGGATTCAGAGAAAAGGCTACAAGGCTTGAGTCAGCATAGGCTTCTCTTTATTTAGTAGCAGCAACAATAATAGGAGGAGGGTTGAAAAATCTAGGAGTGGGAAAATATTCTGTGGTCCTCGGTCTAGACCAAGGAACAACTTTAGGAGAGAAAGAAATGACAAGGCGTTCTCTCCCCATTACCAGACTAGGAGGGGAAAACTCAACAAGAACACTCTTGAAATTTAAAGTTCTAGAAACTTCAGCATGAGGTCTAATAGAAAACTAAGTAGATACTGGAGTTTCTAATAGAGGATAGTGAGAAATATAGGAAATACCTAGTTCGACAGTAGAAGCTCCTTCTCTGAGGGAATTTCCTTTTCTGATCAGTTTCTCAGGATCGACTTTAGGTATCATCAAGGGAAACTAAGGGGTGGACCTCGTACACCTGCCTCTAGAAGCCACAATGGAAGAAGTAGTTTTACCACCACAGAGTCATCACAATGGAGTTGCCAGGTGCACAACACAATCTTTTAGAGCTCTGATACCTGATGCACCTTCAGGATCAGAGGCTCAATGTCCTTCAATCCCAGGGAAAATCTTCAACTTCATCCTTAGAAACGACGCAAGAAATGTTAGTGTCAGAAGTCACTCCTGGATTGCAGCAAGAGCAGAGCCCGATGCCCATCATTTTTTGTGTCACATATTTGTTTAAAGGGATGATCGGATGGGAGTAAAATCAGAAAAAAATTGTTTAACTCAGAAAACTAGGGTAGAAATGCACAGGGAAGTGAGGGCCACAACTAACTTCAGTCAGGAATTTGAGTTTAAAGCGAGAGTAGACGGACGACTTGGAAGAAAGGTGGAGGAGACTGCTCTGGGCATCAGGCCTTCCAGCAACTCGAGGAAGAAAAATGGGACACTGAAATGTGCCTAAATGACACAGTCATAACTGCACACTGATCAAGCCAACATCATACTATGTAGCCACAACCATTCGACTGGATCCTCCAATTCCAAATTATTCAGTACAAGAGGAAAAAGATAATGTGGGAGACTACCTAAGACTGGTGCAGAGATTGCAGTGATCAACCATACATCATCCTACTATATCACGACCCTTGACTGGATCTTCCAATTCTAAGTGTTTTAAACATCTTGACAGACAAAATGAAAGAAAGAGAAACTGACTTCCATTAACTTGACAGTCTCAAGTCAAAATACATAACCAGGGATTCCTAAAAAAAACTTTATAGTCGAGAGCATGGCTCAACCATCAATCCTTTCCAAAATACAAAAACTGAGTCTATATACTCAGAGAAAAACCTCAACAACAAGCCTGAGTCATGCATTGAAGGCATTACATCTGCATGTTTATTGGCAGACTGCACATGTAGTCTCTGGACAGTTGTGCACCTTAGTCAGATGCCATCATGTTCTAGAATGGGCCTGCAAATGAGTTGACAAGATGATAGTTCCTTTCTGGACTTTCCATTTATGGTGGAAATGATGTCCACCCACCCTCAACTTGCTCCAATAACTGCTTCCTTGGGATAGAGAAAGGTCCGATCAACCTTGTACCTTTGAGACATGGAGGCCTTCTCATTTTGTCATCTGGAACTGAGATGGACTATGGCAGGGACAGTTAGGCAGATGAGGATGAGGCGACGGGTGTGAGAAAAATTGGACAAAGGTGGCTAGGTGGAGGGGACACCAAGGCTGAGACATTGGGCCATGAGATGAGGTGTTATAGAAAAGTAACAAGGAGGCTGCAAGTGTGATGAGTCAGTGAGTGGGGACGCAATAGGTGGAGGTGAAAAAGGAGATAGGTAGCGGGAAGTGAGAGGGTGTGGCATGAGAATGTGGCAAGAAGATACAGGTGGCAATAGTCAGGAGGAGTGAAGGGAAAGGGGACATGGCACTAGGGAGAATGGAGGATAGGTGTGAGGCAACAAGACTTTGGAGGGATCAGGAGATGTGACAAGGAAAGGAGAGAGGGGGAGTGGAGGACACCTGGAAGGATAGGACTGGTGAACAGGCTTTGGGGCCAGATGTCAGGATAGTAGGTGGTCCGCAGGGGGAACTGGTTAATTTTAGACCCCCCCCCCTACATTAAAGGCAGAAGAGCAAGGGGGGTCTAGAATTGGACCTCACCCATAGATCTGGGTGCTTTAATCCCAACCGTTTATACTTGTGCTACACCATATCAGACCCCCCCCGTTAAAGGACGAACGATTGGAGGGGGTCTGGAATTAGACCTCGTCTATAGATCTGGGCGTATGAATCGTGGCCACCCAAATCCACACATCCTTTAAATCATATGCATCGAATCACCGAGACTTAGGAAAAGTGGGTTTTTTACTTGCTTCCTTCCACTGATCGTCAAAAAGGGAGCACACCTTAGGGAAAACACCACCCCTACATGCTTATGTGATAACAACATGTACATTGGAACTTTACAAGCCCTATGTCTTGATTTCGGATCTGTTTCATTTTCCAAGCAAAAATGCATACCGGATGCACTTGGAAAATGCCTTCCTGCTCCACCTGGATCACATTCCAATCAATAACATGATTAGTATCAGGTATATATTTCTTGAGAAATGATACATGGAATACATTATGAACAGACATAGATGCAGGAAATGCAATCATATAAGCCACTGGACCAATGCTCTCTATGATTTCAAAGGACCCACAATAGCGAGCTGCCAACTGTGAACAATTTCCCAACTTCAGGGAACTTCTATTGGCTTTCACTTTCAAAAATACATGGTCTCCTAGTTTAAATTCCCTGTGAGTTCTACCCTTATTATCATAGATTTCATACATGTCTTGGGTAGCCTTTAAATTTTGGTTTATTTGTATCATTTTCTCCTCCATTTCCTTGAGCAAATCTATCCCAACCACTGCTCTATCTATTGGGTTATCCCAGCTTACTGGTGTGTTGCACTTTCTTCCATAAAGTGCCTCAAATGGGCTCATCTTTAGAGATGTTTGGTACCCATTTTTATAAGCAAACTCTACAAAGTGTAGGTAGTCTTCCCATTTTTATGGTTTATCCATCACATACATCCTCAACATATCCTCAATCACTTGATTCACCCTCTCTGTTTTTCCATCTGATTCTGGATGATAAGTTGTACTAAAATTTAAATTTGTTCCAAATCCATTAAATAATCCTTTCCAAAATTTTGAGGTAAATTTTGAATCTTTGTCAGACACAATTGTCTTATGTATGCCATGTAATCGAGCAAATTCTCTCATATAAACATCAACAATGTTGGTTTCCTTGTGAGTGAGCTTAACTAGAAGAAAATGGGTAGCTTTAGTAAGCTTATCCACCACTACCATGATAGAATCATGTTGCTTTCTTGTTCTAGGAAGTTTGGTGATGAAATCCATTGTTACAACTTCCCATTTCCACTCAGGAATGGGTAATGGTTGTAGAAAACTAGTTGGGTGTCTATCCTCAGCCTTTACCTTTTGACATTCCAAACATTTGGCAATAAAATCAACAACCTCTTTCTTCACGCCTGGCCAATAATATTGGCTCTTGACAGCTACAATAGTTTTTTGATAACCTGGGTGCCCATCATAAGGTACATTATGCATTTATCTCAATATCAGATTTTTCAATTCCTAGAATTTGGTACATAAATTATTCCCCTGTACATGAGAATTTCATCATTATCTAACTTGTATTCTTCAATTTTCTGCTGCAAATTACCTGTTGTAATTTTGCCACTAATTCTTTGTATTGCAAATCTAATTTTGCAGCCTCTAAAATTATGGGTTTCAAATCTGATTGGTACATGCTAATGGCTGTAGAATGAAATTCATGCACTCTTTTGTTGAGTGTGTCAGACACTTTGTTCTCTTTCCCCTTCATATGATTTATATCAAAGTCATATTCACTTAGAAATTCTAACCATCTGCTTTGCCTAGCATTTAGATTTGGTTGATCAAATAAATATTTCAAACCATTATGTTCTATTCTTAGCTCACACCTTTTCCCCATGAGGTAGTGTCTCCATTTCCTCAAGGCATGCACTATGACTTCCAACTCCAAATCATGAATGGCATAGTGTCTTTCATGATCCTTCAACTTCCTTGATTCATAACATATAAAAAAACCCATTTTGACTGAGGACTCCACCAAGTCCTTGTTTACATGCATCTATGCATACAATGAAGTCTCCATTTGGGTCTGCAATCCTTAGTATTTGAGCACTTGTTAATAATTGTTTCAAGTGTTGGAAACACTTTTCACAATCCAATGTCCACTGGAACTTCACACACTTATTTTATAAGGAAGTGATTGGGTGTGCAATCTTTGAGAATCCTTTAATAAATCTCCTGTAGTAGCCAGCAAGGCCCATGATTGATCTAACCTCATTCACATTCTTTGGTGTTGACCATTTTCTAATGACTTCTATCTTCTCAGGATCCACTGCTATCCAATCCTTTGAAATTATATGTACCAAATAATGAATTTACTTCTGATAAAATGAGCACTTGATCAATTTGACATACAACTGATGCTCCCTTAATACTTGCAACACCATCCCCAAATTATGCTCATGCTCTTATTTTGACTTGGAATATATAAGGATGGCATCCAAAAATACAATGACAAACTTCTCTAAATATTCTCAGATAACACCACTCATTAAGCACATGAAAACAACTGGTGCATTTGAGAACCCAAATGACACCACTGTGAACTCATAATGACCATACCTTTCCCTGAAGACAATCCTGCTGATATCTTCCTCTTTAATCCTTACCTGATGGTATCTTGACATGAGATCTATCTTTGAAAATATTTTTGCATCCTTCAATTGATCAAAGATATCTCCAATCCTTGGCAGAGTATACTTGTTATTTACAGTCATTTTATTCAGTTGTCTGAAATCAATGCACAATCTTAATTTCCCATATTTCTTCTTCACGAACAAAATTGGGGCAACCTAAGGTGACACACTTGGGTGTATATACCCCTTCTTCAGAAGTTCTTCAAGTTTCATTTGCAACTCCTTTAAATCTAGTGTACTCATTCTGTAAGGAGTCTTTGACACTCTCCTTAGGCTCCCTTCCTCATCCAAGCAAGTAAATGTCTTGTTATGATATTCTAGGATAGAATGATGTTGTTCTAACCAATCCATCCCAATTAGACATTCATAAGAACCTAAAGAAAAGATGTTCAAATCTGCCCTGGTGTTCAATCAATTCATGTCCATAAGACATGACTTGAGCATCTCATTAACTTTTCTTTTGGCTCCAGTAGCCAGCTACACCAACCAAGATTTTCAATGCTTAATTCTTGGAAAATGCAAAATTTCCACCATATTAGGATCTATACAACTATGACTAGCTCGTGAATCAATTAAAATAGCAATGGTTTGGTTATTGATCATACCTTCCACTTCAATCATATGTGATTGATACTCTTCTTTCTTGTTGTCCAGGGGTGCATAGATCCTTGGTACATTTCTGCCCATGTCCTCCATTGTTTCATCTTGTTGTACATTGTGAAAATTCCTCACTTTCTCACCTCTGTGAGGACAATCTCTGAACATATGATCTCCTTTACAACCCCAACATTGAATAGGTGGTTGCCTTGGCCTTTGACCCCCTGTCTCAACCTTTTTGGGTTCTCTAGAAGTTGGTTTTCCCTTAGGATTATTTATGAAGAATGGTGGCTTAGATCCCTTCTTCCTCTGATCCATATTGAATTTATTTTTGTTGTCCCAAGATTTTTGGAAAGTTGGCCTTGGTTTTTGTTGATCATATAGACATTTAGCTCACCTTATGGTCTCCTCCAATGTCTTGGGATCATCATACTGTATTTTTTCACTGATAAATGATGAAAATCCACTCAAATACCTATGAATCTTAACTGTATCATCCTTGATGAAAGAGATATACTTCAACAATTCTAAAACCCTTCTCTCATATTCATGAATGGTCATACTCCCAAGCTTGAGTTCAAAGAACTCTTTCATTTTCTTGTCATAGTATATTTTACTCAAGTATTTCTTCTCAAAATACTTCTTGAATTCTCTCCAAGTAATATTTTTCTCTTTAATGTGTTGCACCTGCACAAGCTGATCCCACCACATGGATGTTTTTCTCTTGAGTTGATAGATGGAAATTCTACCTTCTGCATGAGAAGAATAATTATGCAATTGAAAATAATTCCTCATGCCCAACAACCATGTATTTGCATATTCATCCTTCTTGTGCTCACCATCAAATGTAGGAGGTTTGATTTTGTTCATTTCTCCTCGTATCTCATCCACCCCGGACCCCTTATGCTTTCTGATAGGGGATGGACTTGAGATGCTATGTTCCCTCTTATTGGAATTCCTCGGGAAGTGATGGTGATGTCTGCTAACACTTTTTTCTCTTCTATTCTCATCAGGAGACCTGTGGCTTCCTGATTTGCATGAGTCGCTCTCCTTATCCAATTTCTTATCTATTATGCTCAAGTTGTGCATTAAATTCATGTCAAAGTCATCCTGCTACTCCTTGGATCTCATAAGCCTTTCATTATTATATTTATGGATTTGGACATCATTCTGCAAATTTTTAATGGTCTCTACCATGTTCATGTTTTCATCCCTTCCTTCTCCATGTCCATTGGAGTTTGTTACTTCAATGCCCAAATGGACATCCATTCCTCTAATTTCATCTTCCTGGATGAAAGTGACCTGTGCCTATGCCATTACTATATACTCTGTGTTGATCCTGATCTGATCTAGTTTTTGATAACTCTGGAAAATGTCCAGCCAACAAAACTTTCTCAGGCTAACTGACTCAACAATTTCATGAAAAATATGAACCATTCTGGTTCAATAATATATCATAACTATTTCTTCTAATTTCCTAGAAAATTGAATGGCCAGATCAATTTTCTGGGTGTATATTTAGATTCCACTATCCAACACCTTTCCAACACCTACTCCCATGCTCAATTCTGAGTCTTGATAAGAAAGTTATGGGTATTTGAAATTTGCCCATTAATTTTTCTATTCACACTTCAACTTGGCGCAACTTTGCGTTGTAATTATGTATTGTTTCACCTAATACATTGGATATTTCATAGGATCTCAATTGGGTTTCTTCATATACATATTATGGACACTTTTTCCAAGTTTCACTTTTTTCTGGGTTTTGGGCTGCTAGTTACAGTGTGTTGAAGTTCTAGGCCAATTCGTGTTTTTGGTCTGGAATGCTACATGTACCTTATTTTCCATTTTAAAATTTTTTAACATGCCCAGAAATTTAATTCATCTCTGGGACTGTCTTTTATGGTTCAATAGATTTCCATTGACTGATATTGCGCCTCAATCGGATTCCATAATAGAATGTTATGGCTCTTTCAAGTTAGTTGGGTCTTAAAATTTACCCTCCATTGTTTGTGTTGTAACTTTCTCATAAAAGATCAGTTTGACGAACGATTTACACCATTAGAAAGATCTCTCTGATCTCTTTTATTTGAGATCCTAAATTTTTTGAGTTTTTAAAAATGCTCTTAAGGGCCTCAAAAACACGTTGCAAAAAGATGACATTCAAATAGTATAAAATGTCGTGAAATTTCATTGGTTTTCCGTTGTTGTTCACCCTCCAAACCACTTCGCATGCACAAATTTCAATATGTACACCCATATTTAACATGAACACCAACACCACAAGGTAATTCATGCTCCTCACACTTATAACCACTGTGCATCACTTCTTTTCCACACCAATAACTTGCGCACACTACTTTTGTGTCGCACACCAATATCCACTGCACACAGTTTTGGTTTTGGTACTAATACCTGTTGGGCACAATTTTTGTATCATGCACTGATAATCCACGTAGATTTCACTCTACGTGTTGCACCATGCCATAGTTTAGTACGCCCCCACCATGCAACAAAACTCTGCATGCACCATTAACCAAACTGTCACGCGACGACATATACCCTCATTGTGCACGCACCAACGAAAATCCTCTACGCTCTGTTAATATTGTGCACACCACTCACGCCATTATTATGTGTGTGCACACCACGCACATTGTTTTATGTGTATGCACACCGCACAACAACATTTTTCCAGGCGGCACCAAAATTTAGTGCGTGCACGACCACACCAACATTTTTCCGCACAGTGCCCAAATTTAGCGCGCGCACAAGTACACCAACATTTTTTCGCACGGTACCCCAATTTTTACATATCATAAGCCTTTTACTGTGCATCATGCATTTTTAGTGCGCCCACTTGTGCACATTCATTTTTATGCACATCAATTCCTTGTGAATTCCATTGCAGAAATTGGGGGCTTTTGCTTAACTTTTCCCCAATTTTTACCATAGACATTCTGAAACCATGAAATATATTCAATTTCCCCGATAACACCAATTGAGATTTCTGGAACAAATTTTTTCCACACTCAATTCATGAATTGAGAATTTTAATTGCTAATCTTGCTCCAACTGTCATGGCTTCACAGTAACTTCAAATTCGACTAATTCCAGGTCAGAATTTTCTAGAACGGATATTAACTCAAGAATATCTCACCACATGGCCAAATTTCTCAATTTCCCCATGAATGTTACAATAGAAATTGGGGATTTTTCCCAATTTCGCATCATTATTGTTACTTTTTACCATGGACAGTCTACAACTCGAAATTTGGCCACTTCGAAATCAATCCTCTGTGAAATTTCGCTTCAAATCAACTTGCTCGGCCCATCCAGGCTCACTGTTGAAACTAAAGCTCTAATACTATATTGTAACTTCCTTGTCCACCCACGCTGAGGCATGCTACATGAGAGAACACTTTCATTCCCTCTCCAGAACATATTGTAACATACCCAACATCCAATCAGCTATGACACATAAATTTTTCGAACTACATGCAATTAAAATATATACTCATCGAACTCTTACGGAACATTATATATAAAACGTAAATAGAAAAATATATTTCGTAAATGCACGGATTCAAACTGAAATAACAGTAAACATATACATGCAACGTATACAATCAATACCCATAAATATAAAGACAGTTATAACCACATGTAAATAACAATGCAGCATGTAATTTTATCACACAATTGACACTTATGTTGCTAAGAATATCACCGATTACATGTAGACCTTTGTTGTAGGAAAATCTGCCTGCGGACAAGTAGATCGACCTCTAAGGCTTGACCTTAACCCTAGATAGAAAAGTTCTTATCATGGACACTGAATTTCTTTCGAATCTATCTAAGCCTAATGCATGAGAAGGAAGAGTAACAAAAGTACCTTTTAACCGACGTTTGTCCCTCCACGCTCCGAGTTGCGCTCCAATCCTTTGCTTCTCATTGATGTCTGTGGACAAATCAAGATACGACCACTTCCTACTCTATTGACATTAGCTTGAAAATAGATCTATCACTGAATGATAAGTTCATGTAGCATCAAACACAAACTAGAAAGAAACAGGCCAAGCATGTCATATTAATGAGAATAACGACAACAGTACTTACAATCGTAGATGCGAATGCGACAGCTTCGTCAGATCCTCTTTGTCTAACCCTTGTCTGAAAGATCCACAACCTGGATGGCAGCAGCTGCACTGATGGCTCTTCTCTAGCTGACTGCAGATTTCCTCCAAGATCATAAGTTTCACATACACATTTCTTCCCCCTCTCTTCACCATTAGAGCTTGCTTATATAGGTTGGGAAGAGGTTAACCACCCAAGTCATGTTTAGAACCAGTTAAGAACCTCTTCCTTGGTTTGAGAGATCTTTTGACAAAACCAAGAATTCGAGTTTAACAGCCTCCTAAACTCGAATGATTCTCCCCTTATTTCCCTCAACGGGCTTAAAAATTCACCCAGAATAGGGAGCGCTCTTTGAAGAAGGTCACAGAGCGTTATAACGCTCCTAGAAAGGTCCCTAGAATCGCCAGCGCTTCAGAATTGGATAGCGCTCCTGCAAAGGGGTGGAAAAGTGTTGTAACGCTTCTCAGACATGGTGGAGGGGTGCCAGCGCTCCTCAAGTAGTGTTAGAGGAGTGTTCCCCTTCCAAAACCTTGATTATGAAGCCCTCCAAAGTGTGAAGAGATGTTTGACTTCAGTAGACCAGTTTTCTTCCTTCAAACTGAGTAAATGAGGTGTTTTAAGTGTCTCTGTGATGTCGTCATTAGGGTAACATAATCCAACAGTATTTACGACACCCTTATAACCCACTTGTGACATTTGCGACAAGTTTTATAGGAGTTGCGACACTTGCGACAAGCGAGAGGTATGTGCGACACTTATCCAGTTGAGTGATTTGGATGTGTAACAGAATGCCCCCCAAAGTATGAAGTTAGAAGATGCAGACTGATAACTGAAGTACTTTGTAGACGATCAAGCAAGGGTTTAGACTTGGAGAACCTGACAGA
>JASDQU010099975.1:388959-423622 GCA_032191745.1 Picea mariana | reverse complement strand
CTAGCTGACTGCAGATTTCCTCCAAGATCATAAGTTTCACATACACATTTCTTCCCCCTCTCTTCACCATTAGAGCTTGCTTATATAGGTTGGGAAGAGGTTAACCACCCAAGTCATGTTTAGAACCAGTTAAGAACCTCTTCCTTGGTTTGAGAGATCTTTTGACAAAACCAAGGATTCGAGTTTAACAGCCTCCTAAACTCGAATGATTCTCCCCTTATTTCCCTCAACGGGCTTAACAATTCACCCAGAATAGGGAGCGCTCTTTGAAGAAGGTCACAGAGCGTTATAACGCTCTTAGAAAGGTCCCTAGAAGCGCCAGCGCTTCAGAATTGGATAGCGCTCCTGCAAAGGGGTGGAAAAGCGTTGTAACGCTTCTCAGACATGGTGGAGGGGCGCCGGCGCTCCTCAGGTAGTGTTAGAGGAGCGTTCCCCTTCCAAAACCTTGATTATGAAGCCCTCCAAAGTGTCAAGAGATGTTTGACTTCAGTAGACCAATTTTCTTCCTTCAAACTGAGTAAATGAGGTGTTTTAAGTGTCTCTGTGATGTCGTCATTAGGGTAACATAATCCAACAGTATTTACGACACCCTTATAACCCACTTGTGACATTTGCGACAAGTTGTATAGGAGTTGAGACACTTGCGACAAGCGAGAGGTATGTGCGACACTTATCCAGTTGAGTGATTTGGATGTGTAACAACCTTCCATGAACCTCCCAAACTTATACCACACTACTCATTGCTCTCCTTATACCACACTACTCATCACTCTAAGAAGTGGGATACCCTCGAGCTGGGACTAAACTCCACGCGGGTAAAGGGATTCCTAACCAGGCTAATGGTTCATAGACAATTGGAAAGACTCTGTCACAGGTGCCAACTCAAACTAACATCCTACAGTCACTCATTCCCCATATGCCTATCCCACGCAGGAAGTGTGCCCCTTCTCTACTAAATAGTCCTTCGACTGCCCAACTTCCTTTTTGGGATTCAGCAACAGGTTGAACAGGAACTCTCATGGCCTTGTAGTTGCAGTTTAGTACCTTCAGGAAATAAATTCCCCAACAATTCTCTCATGCAGAGAGAAATTCCTCACGGGCCTAACAACCCACCTCTTCAATATCCCATGGGCCTGACAAACCACTTCTTCAGTCCAACTCTCAAGCTAACTAGATACACAAACATAAAATGGCTATGGATATAGGTTCAAGTACAGTCATGAAGGTACGAAGGATATCTCAATGGGTGTCTGAATGCTTATGGATGATTGACTAGATGAATGAATGATCGAAGGAATGATGGAAATAATACTTGGGTAATGAACTAAGTCCAAACAATATGTATGCATGTCCCCAACTTGACACTTGTCATTTTGGGAGCTACAATGGTCGACTTGTCCCCATCTTTAGAACTTAGGATAACATAATTATCCATACTTTATGATTTAAGAAATATTAATATAATATTCCTATTTGGCTTAAGCTCCCTGGCTTAGCCCCTTTTCCTTAACTTTTAGCCCCCACCCTTTCCCTAACTAGTAGAGTTTAGTCCCCCATACTCTTTTAGCGTGGTCAGTCTGTGCACAGTGATGTATTTTATGTTAATGCTAAGACATATACAAAAGTAGGTGCACTGGCCTTTAACATCTAGGCTCTCTGGCCTAATAATCACAAAACTGTTTCAGCAGCTTATAAAACACAACATATACATAAGGGCTCCCTAGCCTCAAAATCGTGCACACTTAAGTTGATGCATGTGGTATCCTGGAATGTGCACACTTCCTCATTTTACTGCGCAGTACATGTGCACACTATGCCATGAAAGGTGCATAAAAAATGATATCAAACAACTCACTATCTTAAGTATATTTTCATTTACATTACAATTGGGTTTGGCCTAGGGATATTACAACTCATCACTACGACCAATGGGAAATTCCAAAGGTAACTTATCGATGGGACATTTTGGTGGCATGGGCCAATAGGGGGTGTCCATGCAGCAGTTGATACAGGTCGGGTCTTGTGTTGTTAAAAAAAGTATTATTTTATTTTATTCTATTTATACATTGAAGTACAAAGGTAAGTGTAAAAGGTAAGATAGAAGACAAAGGTAAAGGAAAGAGATAAAGATGAATATGATTAAGGATGATAGAGTAGGTCCAAGGTGGCCAAGGGATTGACATGGAATCCCCCCAATGTTCTATGTGGACCTAGAATTGCATATCAACGAGTCTATCAAAATTAATGATTCAAATTGATAGAAAATTAAAGTGCTTTTGCAGGAAAGTTTTGAGGGTCTAAACAACATTTTTGGGCAATCAAATTTTATGAAAACATGGTGCACATAAGCTACAAATTTTATTTGCGACTCAAATAAAGGATCCCAAGGAGAGATTTTGAGCTAGATATTGTAAGCGAAAAACAAAGCTCATATGAAGAAGTTACAACCTAAATGGTACAAGGTATATTTTAGGTACCAGATTAATTTTAGAGGGCATAACTCCTTGCTCAAAAGTCAGTTTTGGGCACAAGAGTAGTCTATGGAAATCACGTGGAAAATATAATATATCGATAGAGACATATTTCAAATTTGGGTAAATAAAATGTGCATGAAGAAAAATAATACACCTATAACATACAGGGTTAAAAATGTGAAAATAATAAAAAGTTCTGAAGACCATAATTTTATGCTTAGAACTCAAAATTGGGAAAATGACTAGTTGATGGAAAGGTATTGAGGAGGCGAATCCACCTATCCACCGAGAAAATTCATCTAAGTAAAAATTTTGCATTCTAAGTAGAATAATATGATTGGTGGCATTATAGAGAAGAAAACATTATGCATTCTTTTCTATAATTGTGTATGTATATATTTTTTTCTAACATATATTTATTTGCATGTACATTTTCTTGCAAATTTTAGAGGTACGGGAAGGATGTTTCATTCATACATGAGAAACACAGCCATGAAATATTCATAGGGTTCCTACAGTCATGAAAAGGAATTTAGTGTTAGGAAATGCATGACACTTTCACACTAATCCTAGTAGAAGAGAAGAAGAATTTAATGAAGAATGCACATGAAAACAAGCAATCACATAGTACACCAAGATTTTACCCTGGAAACCCTTAAATGAGAAAACCAACATTCCTTTGAGCATTCTTCTCTCTTGATGTCTTATTCATTTAGAATAAAAGGTTAGATGTCTAACCTTTGTCCACACCTAAGACAAAATTGACATCATACCCTCTTACACATGTAAGAATAACCCTGGAGCCAAATTGGCTTACATATGCATGACCAATAACCTACACTTACGCATGCTTTAACCTTCAAAAGTGTATTCTAATATCACCTAACAACAAAAGTCTTTACTTCCTTACAACATGCTTCTTTATAGGCTTTACAATAGGAAAAACCCTAAATATTGGTCCCCAAAAGATATTACATATCCATGCGTATCATTGGCTACAAATCCCGCAAATCTTGGGATTTTGTTATAGTCGAACCCAAGTCAGGTTTACGAGTCAACTACCATTCGGCCTCCATTTAGTATCTAGTCGGTTGTCTCACACCCACACTTTGACCTCTTATCGGTTGACTTTTAGTTGATATCTTTGACTTTGACTTTACCCGGTCGACTTCCACAACCTTCGAATTGATGTTGATCTACCTTGACTTCGACCTGTTGTCAATCCACTTCGACTTCCATCGTCAGGCAATTGACCTCGACTAGACTTTCACTACGAAGAATATAACAACCCAAAATTTAGAGGGATACATGTTAGCATAGGAAATGATGGGAAAAAGTTTAATGGAAGAAGAGATACGAATGAGCCTTTAACTATGAGAAGAATGCATAGAAAAATGCAAAGTTATAGGGTAGAAAATGAGAGGAATATGAAATTATAGGAGGAGATACTTCATGGTATGAATATGATTCATAGGTAATCCAATAAAGAATCTCGCACAAATAAATAATATAGTTCTATACATGTGATAACGTCCAAACCCCATAGAAAAAGGGATGGGCATGGGAATGATAGGGATTCAAGGAGAATGAGAAGGTTCCATCATTCCCAAAGTAAATCAACTAAGAGAGCTCATGCAATTTCAGGGCCGGTGAGAATTCCAAGTGTGTTTCTTGTCATGAGACAGAGGAGAAGGATCAGGGGAGACATATTTTAAGGTAAACTAGGGAAAATAAATCCACCTAATTTCAATGGTGAGCATAGGAAGGGATAAGAGGTCGAGGCCTAGCTTTTAGAAATGAAGAAATATTTCTAGCTACATGATTATCTCTGAAGGGTAGAAACAAGAATTGCAACCTACCACTTGTAAGGAAAGGAAACCATGTGGTAGGATCAACTTAAGAAAGCCAAACACCTTGATGAGAAGAAGAACTCATGGAGGTATTTCAAAGGATATTTCCAAGAGAAATATTTTTCTAGGCATTACTATGAAAGGAATATGGAGTTATGTTAACTCAAGTTGGGAAGCATGACAATGGATGAATATGAAAATAGATTATTTTAAAAGATAAAGTATGTGGAATTCATAAAGGAAGATAAGGTCAAAATACAAAGGTTTCTAAGTGTGTTACCATCTTTATATAGTGACAAGTTACAATATGATAACCCCAAAAATTTGGAAGAGGTCATAAAGAGATAAAATCATCTTTATGAGCTTAGAAGAGGAAGGCCAATTTTCCAAAAAACCTGGAATGACAAGATGAGGGGTAAAAAGGAACAATTGTATAAAGGTTTTGAGCCACCATTTTTTACGAAAAACTCACAAGAAAATCAACAAGGATATTCAAACCAAAATGAGCACAAGACAGCATATTCATTTGGAACAAATGCCAAGGAAGTATCATGTACAATGTCAGAGATGTGAGGAAATCACTTATATAGGAACTTACCTCACAAAGGAGAAAGAATGAAGACTATACACAACATTCAGGAAGTTGAAATAGTGGAATACGTGGGAGAAATCATGCCAAGGATTATGAATCCTTGGTCAACAAGTAAGCATAGTATCAATCCCCCATTATTGAAGTGGATGGTAAGATTGATAAAGAACCCATAAGAAATTTTAATTGATTCTGAAGCTAGCCATAGTTACATAAACTCTAAGATCGTTGAAACATTTCACTTGCAAAGGACTAAGGATAATAAATATTGATTAGTTCAATTAGCCACATGGGCTAAGATAAATATCAATGAGTTGGTTAAATATTTCACAATAAACATGAATGAACTCAACAAAAAGATAGATGAGAACATCATACCATTGGGTTCATATGACTATCTGTTTGGCATGGATTGGTTGGAGAAACACCATGATGTCCTATATTGTTAAAAAAAGACAATAACGTGTCTCGTTGATGAAGGATATCAAGGAAATATTCAACGAATTTAGAGAGTTGTAGTTTTTAGAGAAATTTCATCCATGCAGTTGAAAAAGAGTTTTATGAAGGGATGCCAGTTTTTTGTATCTTGTATGGAAGAGGTAGCCAAAGATAAAGTGGCAAGTATTTAATACCATCCATACTTCAAGGATTTACACCAAAGAGAGACATTGATTTATGTATTTATTTGGTTCAAAGAGCTACCCTAGTGTCCAAGACACCTTATAGAATGGGCACACAAGAATTGAAAGGGCTGCAGATGCAGCTTGAAGAAATTTTGAAGAAGGGGTATATACACCCAAGTGTTTCACCTCAATATCCCCATTTCATTTTGTGAAGAAGAAATATGGAACCTTAAGGATGTGTATTGATTTTAGACATTTGAATAAGGTCACCATAAATAAAAAAAATATCATTTTCCAATGATTAATGATTTATTTGATCGGTGGAAAGTTGCAAGAATGTTTTCCAAGATTTAATTGATACTGGGTTATCATCAAGTGAGGATTGAAGAAGATATCATCAAGACAATGTTCATAACAACATATGCACATTATGAATTGACAGTAGTGTCATTTGGGATATCAAATGTGTTAGGATATTTAGACACTTAGGAGTTAGTAAGATCTACTTGGTCTATTGTGTCATTAGGTAAAAGTGTGTTTTCTAGTGTGTTTCTTTAGTATGCATTAGTATGCATTTATAGTTAGGAAATCTGATGGTCACGATATGTTCCTGACACAGAGTGATCCGACAGTTCATACTCTCCTCGATCTTAATGACCATTGATCTGTGGCTTAACACTCTATTGGTCCATGATCTCTATTTAAAGATAATGGAGGGTCATTTACTGATGATCGATTATGAGAAACTCTCTTGTAAAATCTCTCTGTAATATTTTCATTTGCATTAATAAACTACTCCAAGTAGCCGCGTTGGCTGGGGCCGTGGATATTTCCCTGTAGGGGTTTTACCATGTGAACAAATCAGTCTGTTGATCTTTGATCTGGTTACTAAAGGTGTTCATCCTCTATTGGAATACCTATGTTGTAGAACATGGTATCAGAGCCTATTTGAAGACCCGCTCCTATTGAAGATCGAGGTCATGAAGCCGAGTTTCTTCATATCCACTTTCTATCATTTTTGTACATTTCTAGGCTGAGAGGACTGTTCCATTACGTCCATAGCTCTCGTTTCAGTAAGGAACATTTTTTGTTTCACTCGAAAAGGTTTCTGTTTGCCCAAGATACGACCATTACAATCAGATCCGGAGGTATAAAGCTTGGATACGCATTTTTTAAAATTTTTGCAGAGTAGTATTTTGCTTTTATTTTGGTTTTGTTTTATTTATTTCCAGGTTGCTACTCTTTTAGATCTGCATATGATATTTGCCCCATTCGCTGTGTGATCTCAACAAATCAGAGACAAATAGGAAAAGGTGCATCTTCCGAGTAAGCTAACCGAGATGTAACCCTTGTTGTCATCGAGAAGCAAAAAAAATTTCTTGTGTGAAAAGAGTTTTTTTTGAGAAATCTCTCCAAGTCCGTCTTCATCATCATCATCAACAACAACAACAAGAAGCCCAATCCTCCTTCTGAACATTACAATATGTTTTGATAGATCATTTGGTTAAAAGTTGCCTTATTAAGTAAGAGGTCTTGAGTTTAAGTCTCTCTTTTGTTACCTTTTTTGAAAAAGTTCATGCTAAAATTGTAAAGTGCATTTCACTTCAAGTATAAAAGTGAATCACTATAAGTAGCTTTAATATTTTGTTTTAGATTTATTTATTTTTCATGCAACTTTTCTGTTATAAAGTAACTTCATTGTAAAAGTGATCCCCACTTCTCTTTATAAAAGTGGGTCACCTCATAAAGCAACTTATACAATCATGTGGTCATTTGGTTACCGATTGTGTCTTTTTTAAAAAAGGGGATAACTCTAACATCGAAAGTCCATTTTTAGTGCCATTTTTTTTAAGTGCATAACTTTTCGAGCTCTTTCCATCCAAATCATCAGTTTTAGTTTTTAAATCCACATTATCTGTAGATTTAATATGGCTTCTGCAAGTACTATCTTTCTTACCAACAACAACTACTTCCAATGGAAATCCCATATGGAATATTTATTAAGAAGTAAAGGCGTGTACCGTATTACATTGGGAAAGAAAAAAGCACCCACTGATGCTGATAAGAAATCCAAGTGGGATAATAGGAATGGTGAAGCACGTGGAATAATCATAATTTCCATCTCTCCTGACTTAAGGTACCACCTTCAAGATATTGATGAACCCAAAGAATCTTGGGACACGATTGAATCTGTGTTTGGTAAACTCAATATTATTCGATCACAAGAGTTAGAAAATCAAATACTGAACTTGAGTCCAAATGATTTTTCTTGCCTTGGAGACTATCTATCTAGGTTTAAAACACTCAGAATTTTATGTGAAGAATGTAAGATAAAGATGGAGGAAGAGTGTTGCATCTATCTTATTCTTTCTAAGCTAGGTAGCGCATATTTTGTGTTTGTATCTAACTTTTATGCCATGAGAGAGGCTTTAGGGGAAGAAGCTTATGAAAAATCCAGTCTTCAGTCCTTTTGTGCTTCTTTAATTCAAGAGGAAGATAAGCTTGTACAATTTGGAGTGATCAACACTGTAGGTCCCTCCAACAAAGCCTTAGTTGCCCAACAGAAAGATAAACCCAAGTATCCCAAGAAGCAACATCCTTGCTACAACAACAAACAACATATGGGTCCCAAACCTGCTCAGACAGCTTTAGCTCCCATTGGTGACAAAGGAGGAAAATATAAAAGTAAGAATACTAACAAACATTGCAACTTTTGTGATAAACATGGTCATGATGAGTCCAAATGTTTCAAGAAGATGGTAACTTTAGAAGTAGCGATGAAGAAGCACAACATCTGTATTGATTCTACTTCTTCTTGTCATGGACAAGAACTTTCTACTTCTTGTTTCTCCTTCAATTCAAATTCTACTACTACTTCTTCTTCTGATGAGTGGCTTATTGATTCAGGGGCATCTTATCATATGGCTAAGGATAAAGCCATATTTTCTTCTCTAAATGAATGTAACAGCAAGAAAATATTTGTTGGTGATGATAGATCTCTTAGTGTTGTCAGATCTGGAATAGTTCAAGTAGATAATGGTCATTTCAATGATGTATTATGTGTTCCAAGTCTTTCTTGTAACCTTCTATCAGTATATCAAATCACTCATTCAGGTGAAGGTAAAACCATCGAGTTTTCACCTCACCAAGTTGTAATCAAGGATCTAAAATATCCTAAGCATGTTCTTGCAACTAGAATTGCTGATGATATTACCAGGTTGTACAAGTTTGACAACTTTGGGTCATCAGTTTTTTCATCAGTTTTTGTTTCTTATAGCGATGACTTGAGCAAAATTTGGCATGAGTGGTTTGGTCATATAAACTATCGCTCATTACAAAAACTATGTAATCAACAGATGGTGACTAGTCTTCCTCTTGTTTCATGTAGAGATGGTGTTTGTGCCGGTTGTATTCTTGGCAAACATCATCGGGATAGTTTTGACAAACTTGCCTCTTGGCATGCCTTGGGTCCTTTACAACTTGTTCACAGTGATTTGTGTGGTCTACTTTCTTCTCCTTCTTTTTCTGGGTGCAAGTATTTCTTAACTTTCATTGATGACTTTTCCAGACGTACTTGGGTTTACTTCTTAAAACTCAAGAGTGAAGTTTTTGACAAGTTTTTGTCCTACAAGGCCCTTGTAGAAAAGAAATTTGGAAATCAAATTCAAAGGTTAAGAACAGATAACGAAGGTGAATATGTGAACAATAATTTTACAAGCTACTGCACTACACAAGGAATCCAAATGCAACACACTGTTCCATATACACCACAACAAAATGGTGTTGCTGAGAGAAACAACCACAGATTAAAAGAAATGGCTAATTGTATGATCCAATCTAAGGGCTTAATTCTAAAGTATTGGGCGGAAGCCATCAACTTTGCAAATTACATATTAAATCACACTCCCACAAAGGTTCTTAAAAATATAACACCGGAAGAAGCTTGGACTAAAATTAAACCAGATGTAAGTCACTTCTGTGTATTTGGCAGTATACCATGGGCTCACATTCCTGATGAGAAAAGAAAAGCATTGCAGCCTAAAAGTGAGAAGTGTATATTTGTTGGTCATTCTGAAGATGTCAAAGGTTACAAACTTCTTCAATCACATTATAATGAAATTATTATTAGAGGAGATGTTAAATTTGATGAAAATCTCTTGGCATGCGAGCCTAATTCGGCGGTTTTGCCTTCTTTGGCCTGCGATCCATCTTCGGCGTTTGTGCCTTTTTATGATCTAGTTTCTTATTTAGATGATAACAATGAGAATGAAAATCCACCTCCGCCTGCTTACCCTCCTCCATATGAGTCCTTTGAATCTGAACTAGCACCAGCTCCACTACTTCCTAGATGGGTCTATTCAACACGAGAAGCAGTTGGTGATATTGTTGGTGATCCTTTAGATGAGTGTCACACACGTTCACAGTTCCAACGAGCCTCTTCTCTTTTGGCTCAAGTTTCAGAAACTCATGATCCAGAGACATTTGTAGAAGCTTCAGGTCATCCAGATTGGGATACAACAATGAATGAAGAGTATCATTCTTTAATGGCAAATGATACTTGGGATCTTGTACCTCTTCCAAAAGGAATAAAACTTGTTAGATGAAAATGGGTCTACAGAACTAAGTATGCATCAGATGGAAGTGTTGAAAGGCACAAGGCTTTGTTAGTCTCCAAAGGATTTTTCCAAGTTGAGGGAATTGACTATAATGAAACCTTTTCTCGTATAGAAAAAATGAATTCCATCTGCCTTGTTCTTTCCCTTGCTGCCTCCCATAAATGGGAGGTCCATCAGATGGATGTTAAATCCCCCTTCTTGCACAAATATTTCCAAGAAGAAATCTACATGGAACAACCTCCTAGCTATGTCCATAATGACTCTAGCCTTGTTTGTCACCTCAAGAAATTTCTTTATGGTCTCTAGCAAGCTCCCTGAGCTTGGTATGCCAAAATGGATAGTTTTCTTATTGCCACTGGATTCTCTAGATGCCATTCTGATCCTAATTTCTATAACAAGAAAGTAGGAAGCCATATCATAATCCTTGTCCTTTATGTTTATGACCTTATCCTTACTGGTACTGACTCAAAAATTTTAAACCATGTGAAAACTATCCTTAAGAAGAAATTTGAAATGATAGACTTAGGCTTTTTGCACTATTTCCTTGGCCTCCAAGTTTTGCAAACCAATGAGGGAATTTTTCTTTCCTAGTCTAAGTATGCTTGTGACCTTCTTCGTCGCTTTCACATGGACGATTGTAAACCAACCACTTCTCCCTTCCAGTATGGAGTCAAGCTTTCTGCCACCTATACTTCTCTTGAAGTTGATGCCACCCTGTACTGTCAGTTAGTTGGTAGCCTCTTATAATTGACTCATACCTGTCCTGATATTTCCTTTGTTGTTGGTATTGTTGCCTGATATATGAAAACACCCCATGAAATCCATTGGAAATAAGCTAAAAGGATACTTCACTATGTTCATGGTACAGTTTAGTTCGAGATACATTACAGTTCAGGGGGGAATCCTTTATTGGTTGGTTTCACTGATTCAAATTGGGTCGGCGACCCTGATGATCGAAAGTCTACTGTAGGTTATGTTTTCATCCTTGGTTCAGAACCTGTCACTTGGGTCTATAAGAAAAAATAGGCTATTGCACTTTCTTCAGAAGAAGCAGAGTACCGAGCAGTGGTAAATGCAAGTCAGGAAGCCCTGTGGCTTCGACAGATCCTTTCAAAGTTTTGATTCCAGTACCAGCATCTGACCAGCCTTTGGTGTGACAATCAGAGTGCCATCAAGCTCACCAAAGACCCAGTTCAACATCAGCGTAGCAAACACATCGTGCTACACATGCACTTCATCAGAAAGCTCATTTATGATCAATTTATTGAAGTTCTCTTTTTCCCTACAGAAGATCAAGTTGCAGACTTTTTCACAAAGTCTCTTACAGAAGAGAAGTTTTCCAAACTTCGATCTATGTTAGGAGTTCAAGAAGTTGTCATCAAGGGGGGATAGGCTCTAATGCCTCCTTTCTTGTCCTATTGTGTCACTATTGTAAATCCTTCAATCCTATCCCAAGTTGTTCTTAAGGGGGGATGCTAGGATATTTAGACACTTAGGAGTTAGTAAGATCTACTTGGTCTATTGTCTCGTTAGGTAAATGTGTGTTTTCTAGTGTGTTTCTTTAGTATGCATTAGTATGCATTTGTAGTTAGGAAATCCGACGGTCACGATTTGTTCCCAACATAGAGTGATCTGATGGTTCATACTCTTCTCGATCTTAACAACCATTGATCCATGGCTTAACACTCGATTGGTCCATGATCTCTATTTAAAGATCATGGAGGGTCATTTTCTGATGATCGATTGTGAGAAAATCTCTTGTAAAATATCTCTGTAATATTTTTCTTAGCATTAATAAACTGCTCCAAGTGCCTGCATTGGTTGGGGCTGTGGATGTTTCCCCATAGGGGTTTTACCACGTGAAAAAATCAGTGTGTTGATCTTTGATCTAGTTATGTGAGTGGTTACTGAAGGTGTTCATCCTCTGCTGGAATACCTATGTTTTCAAACAAAATGCACCGTATGTTTTCATGTTTCTGATGAATGGAGTGTTTAGGGAATACTTGGACAAGTGTAATTATTTTCCTAGATGATATTCTCATCTACTCAAAGACAAAAGAGGAACATGATGAGAATTTGAGAATGGATCTGCAAGTTTTGAGAGAGCATAAGTTGTATGCCAAGATAAGTAAGAGCATATTTTATCAAAATAATATTCACTACGTATGGCATATTATTTTAACACATGGGATAACAGTCAATCCCGAGAAGATAGAGGCCATTAGAGGATGGCCAATGCCAAGAAATGTGACAAGAGTCATATCATTAATGGGTCTTTCCAGTTATTACCAAAGATTCATGAAAACGAATTCAAATATTGCAATCCCAATCAGTTCTTTACAAAACAAGGGATTGAAATTTGAATGGAATTCCAAGTGTGAAGAGAGATTTCAACAACTGAAAGACATTTTGACAAGTCCACCAATCTTAAATATTTCATATCTGGATGGATAATTTTTGGTTTGCACTGATTCATGCAAGGAAGGGATCGGTGGAGTCCTCACTGTTATTGGATTAATCGGTAAGTGCAGACAAAAACATATCTCCCTAGATCCAATAGGAAACTAGAACAAAACAAGACAGAATATAAAGCATCCCCTAAGTTTTAATATCAAACATACTAACTAACAAGGATAAATAACATACCTTTTAAATGTCATTTGTCCTCGTTAGCATCATCCTTTCTCTGTTATAAGACTTATGGGAGGATGAAACTATAAAAAGACACAATCCAACGAAGTGAAAGTAACAACGTATACTAAAAAAAAACCGTGTATGTGATCAAGGAGTCATACAATAAAATAAGACCAATTTTATGGGAAAGAAATATATCACTGTATTAAAGGATGTGGAAGAAAGATACAACCATATGCCTTGATGTTTTTAGGTTCCTTCCAACATTTCCTTGCTTCCCACACACTTCTTCTCCATGGATTCTGATATCAACAATCTATCTTGACAAAGCAAAGCTTAAAGACAACATACAAGCTCAAAAAACTCCAAGCTTTCCAACCCCAAAAGCTAGATTTTTCAATGAGAAAACCTCTCCTTTTATAAGATGAAAAGGATAGGTTGAGGAGGTTAGGATGATCCCATGAGATCAGGGATGCGAATCAGATCCAAACCGATCAGAGGCAACCTCACCCTCGAAGCTTCTATTCTAGAACTTTCAATAAATTCCTCTTTTTCCTTCATACGAAAATCATCACACCCTTCACACTGAGAAAACTATGACGACATCGCAGGCCACTGTGGTGCAACCTGCGATGATACTATATTTTCACACCCTTAACACTAAGAAAGGTGCTTCAATCCCTTTTTATAAGGTTTTTTACAAAGGAAAAGTATAGTTTCATATTTCTGGGAAAAATTGTCTTCACTCTTCTTCAGGGATTAAGGCCATTGATCCTTTTAAATACAAATGATAGGTTTACATCATTAATGGTCATAAGGGTGACGAAAATAATCTATAACAGTGAGCCCCCCAAAGTATGAAGTTAGGATAAAGTGATAGCTGAAATACTTTGTTGAGTGTGTGTAGGGAACAAGGAACACGTCGGTCGAAAACCTGCCAACAAACAAGGAAGTACAATACAATAATATATCATCACTGAGGTAGTCATTCCCATACTCAAAATACAAATGTCTCAAAGCATAAATTATGACATGTGAAGATGCATGTCAATTAATACAGGTCATGGCCACCAAACATACACTATCGATCCATGTCATTATGACCCAAATATGAACATAGACACCAAAAATACACTGTGGATCTACATGTTAAAGACTCAAATTTGAACATAGCCATGAGACATACACTGTGGATCTATGGAACAATACAATATGAATATACTCCAATGCAACCTGAATCTGTAAGAAAATATCCAGGTTCTTCATCTCCATCACTCTATAGTATGAATCTAACCATGCGAATACATGTGTTGAAGTTGAACATGGTAGAAACCACTTGATTACCGGCCATTAATGAAAACCTTTAACAAGTGCGAGGGAAATCACCATTGATGTCAATGACTCCAAAGATACCCTAGTACAATCCAATGAATGTGAATAAATGAGTTCAAGTCAAACACTCGATGAAATCTTCCAATCAGGGGTCAATGATGTAAACCCACTGTTGAAAGCAAAGAAACCTACCATTAAGGCATGCAGGCTCTAAGGTATTGAATTATTTCTAAGTCTCGTTCCTCGATAATGAGTTGAATTCAATGGGAAAAGAATCGTCACAAGAGGGCCTTGATGTATCCCCCATCAATGACATGAAATATGTAATATATTTGAGGTATATCAAAGCATGAAGTGATTCGAAACTGACACAAGGAAGGCCGACATGGTACAAAATTTATAACTGCAGATGGCCAAGTCGATAGAAGGCTTTTTTAGCTTGTAATTCTCTTGAACATATGAATGACACAACAATGGTCTTGGCAGTGTTGACTCAAGGAGGACCCAACATATGAACTTGTGGATGGTCAAACGAGAGACAAATGGATTTCCCAACCTAGATACAATGATGAAATGGGGTGTCATGTTCAAGAGTGACTATTACTACCACTATCACAAATACAAAGAAACATTTCCTTCCCAATTTGCCCCCACCATTTCTGGTGAGTACCTCTTTATTTTTACATAATCTTGAGGAGGATAACATATGCTTATTGATGTAATCTCATCCTTTGGATGATTCCCTAAGAGTATGTTTAACAAAACCTAAGAAGGAGTGGTTTGGTCTCATATGGGCCTTTTGATGTTTGTTTTACGAGTCCAAAGAAAGAAAAATTAGGAGTTTTTCATGTTTAGAGAGTCTTAAAAAAACTTAAAGAGAACTCCAAAATTTCCTTTTTTGTAAAGTAGTCTGACGAGACCGAAAAATATATAATCTACCGCTGAACAGATGTTTTCTTCAAATACTTTAACGGGCGTGAAAAGAACAAAATCACTCAGCAATATTTTCATGTTTAAAGACTTTGAAAATAGCTTAAAGAGAACTCCAAGGGGATCCTTTTTCGTATAACCTTTACGAGTTCGAAAAAGTGATAAAATTCTAATCGATTACATTCTCATTGATTTACGAGCACGAGAAAGAACAAAGACTAAGATCGGGATTGTTTTCATTTTTATGCAAGCTTAAAACAAAACAAAACTATGCTTAGGATATATTTTATTTTTACATAAGCTTAAAACTAAACAAAACTATGCTTGGACCTGGTTTCATTTTTACAGAATCTTGAACTAGAGGACTCTATGCTTGAGGTAGGTGGTTTCATTTTTACACAAGATGGAACTAGAGAAGACTATGCTTGAAACTTCCCAATGCATGGTTCACGGAATCGCATGGTTGGTACTTAGCCCCCAGCTTAAGAAGTTAGTGGCTTAAATTCAACATGATAAGAGTCTACTCGATTACATTATCATTGATTTACGAGCACAAGAAAAACCAAATACTAAGTTAGGGATTGTTTTCATTCTTACGCTGGTTAAAACAAAACAAAACTATGCTTGGGATAGATTTTATTTTTACACAAGCTTAAAACTAAACAAAACTACGCTTGGACCTGGTTTCATTTTTACACAAGATTGAACTAGAGGAAAATTTTCTTGAGGTAGGTGGTTTCATTTTTACACAAGATTGAACTAGATAAAACTATGCTTTCGACTTCCCAACGCATGGTTCACAGAATCGCATGGTTGGTACTTAGCCCCCATCTTAAGAAGCTAGTGGCTTAAATTCAACATGAAGTCTAGAGTCTATAATCATTTCCCCCCAAAATGCATTTCATGCCTAGGCACATGAGGATGAAATGAAGCTTCAAATACTATATGGAATGAAGTATTTGACTTAATCGAAGAAAGGGAAAAACTATTTCATTTTTTAACGAGCTTCACATAGGAACAAGAACTATGCTAGAGAATCCAGGTTCAATCCCCAGAACTTTGTTTCATTTTTTAATGATCTTGAAACATAAATGAGAACTATGCTCGTAGGATCTGTTTCATTTTTTAATGAGGCTTCCGCAGAGACGCAAAAACTATCCTCATAATTGGTTTCATTTTTTAACAAGCTTGAAACTAGAAAACCATGCTCACATCTGGTTTCATTTTTTAATGAGCCTGAAAATAAAAAACCATGCTCAAAATTGGTTTCATTTTTTAATGAGCTTGAACTAACAAAACCATGCTCATGACTCTCTTCTTGATCATGGCTTCCAAGAAGACAATGCTTTGGAAGGACACCATGTGAGGGGACAAAACTCGGACATGACTTCCAAAAGATCTTCACTTAATGAAATAAACACACTCTGGAAGGAACACATGTCAAGAGTCGCGACAAGGGTAAAGAGATCAGGCTCTAAAATCCCTATCGAAGAGATCAACATCTCAACTACCGGATCGAAGTAATAAGAGACTAATCTTATAGTAAGAGGATCATCTTCATCAATAGTTGAAGGCATGGGAGACAACTCCACATAATTAACTTGTGTCAGGGGCGATACCATCTGCATATACAAACCATCTAGGGAGGTCATTGAGTTGATGGTCAATTCAGGGACAACGAATGAAAGTTGATTGATAGTCACAATTCTTCTATTGTGAGGGAAATATATTACATGAAAATAAGTGGACACGATATCTTTCATGGTTGTTATAACCCTAATTTGTACCAGACATGCTGACCTGGCATCAGGCCATCTCAGATTCCTTCTCTGCCAAAACAATGTTAAACAACTCTTCTTAAAAAACCCCTTTTATAAAGGCCCACGCACACTACTCCATTATTGCATGCGTGTACACGCTAGCTGACCCAAGACAACCCGCGTGTACCTACAAAAGCACGAAAAGAGAAAAGTCGTTGACGAAACACACAACTTTGGGTAAGTTAACTAAACCTTTCGGCCATGCATGGTAGGACATTCAACCAAATACCTAGCTCCTTCTAACCTATAAAATAAGGGGTAGGGGTCCCATTTGGAAGAGGAGAATCATAGCAAAGAAACTATACCCGATTGAGCATTCCCTTTGTCCCAACCTTTAGCCATTCTTGTGCAAAGAGAAGTATAGATCAAAGCAGTTGGAAGACATTGGAAGAAGAGCCCAGGACCAGGATCGAGGGGAAGTATCTGACTTTATCATTGTAAGGTATCATTGTGAAGTTAATAAAAGAATTGTTTTTCCCGTCCCACCATCTGAGATTGTCATTATTGGAATATTGATTGTATGATTGATTAAATCTCTAACCCGTTAGTTAATAGATCAAATGCATGTGGAGTTCTTTGTTTGTCTTTAGTGAATGTAGGTCAGCATTGGGAGGAGAGTTACAGTCAAAGAACGACCAAGCGTGAAAAGGGATTGACATCAAACATAAAAAATAAGGTATGTCAAATTAATCTCTTTAGCCTTGTATTTACATATGAGTAATGGGGGCCTAGGCATGGGATGACGGTAAAAAGTAAGAATATGTAGGTCATTTCTGAATTCATGATAAAACCCTTAGTGCTAGTCCATAGGAGGGATTTTCCACCCACAACAGAATTGGTGACCATACTGGGGATCTCTAGGGTTTCTGGGAACAGTTTTTGGGTATTTTTAAAAATTGGTTTCATTCCTTGTTTTTAACGTTTTTGCAAAGGTCTGAGCTAACAGAGATTCTGGTCTTCCATACTAGTTATCTTTCTTTCTTTGCTTGACTGCATTTTTTTTTCTTTTCTGAGACTCATAGAGGTACACGCAGACTGTATAAGGTCTGCACGCATGTACCCGCGCCCTACCTTCTCACAGCCCGCGTGTAGATGCTAGCTGAGGAAGTGTCAGTAGCGTGTATGATTCTAGAAAATTTCTTTTAGAGAGGCAATAATCCTCTCCCCTGTCAGAAATAGTCCTTCTCAGAGGTTTTCTGGAAATCTTTCTAGTCTTTGTTGTTTGCAGTCTATAGCTTGAGTTTCACCTCAGATTGGTTTGTTCTATGAATTTTTCCTTGAATTGTTTTCTTTTTTTCTGTTAAAGTAAGTGTCTGAGTATTCAAGAGATCCTGGTTCTTAGTACCAGTAGTCTCTGTCTAGGATGGATTGCTTGGCCTTTCATTTTTCTCAGAGTTTCAGAGATACACATAGCTTGTATAAGGCCAGCACATGTGTACACGCGCTCTGACTTTATACAGCTCGCATGCACACGCTTGGTGTTGAGCTGTCAGCAGTGTGCTTGTGAAGAAATTTTTTGTTGAAGGTGAGGCAGTCATACTTTCCTTTGAAAAGAGTTATACCTCTCAGGTTTTTGGGTCTCTGTCATAGTGGTCAGCAACTTAGGTTTGATAACAACAATATCTTTCTTTTTTATTAAGAAGTTTTCCTAAAAAAATTCTTTTATAGGGTTTTTAGACAAGTGTGAGAGTCCAATTTTAATTTGTTTGTGTGTGATTTTTAAAGTGACTCTTTGTGATCTGCGCTTAGGCTAGAAGTTTTCTTGGTTTTTACTTGTTGATATTTTTCCTTTTTCCTTTGTGAGCATGCCAAAAAAAAAAAAACTTTTGTTTCTTTGTTTGGTGAAATAGTGTTGTTTTGCATTAGTAACCAGGGAAAAGTCTTTACTTTCATAAGTTCTTGAAGGTTTACTTAGATCATAAGTAGCTCGTAGTCAAGTGAAATCCTACTTTGAGTTTGTTGTTCAAAGATCTTAGAAAATTTTTAATTTTGAAAAGTTGTTTAAGATTTGAGTTAAGTGAAGGTATTTTGTTTCCAGCTTTCTGTTTATTTTGCTTTCATCTTTCAAACATCGCTAGTTTCACTTTCATAGCATTTGACTTAAGACAGGCCATAAAAATTAACGCTAAATCTAAAATTCATTAAACTTTTTATGTTTGTAGGGTAAACCAATTATTTTAGGGTTAGGGCCTTGAATTAGGTTGGAGAGGAAACTCTTCAAGGCCATTAAATCAAACATTGGAGTCTGAGTTAGGTAGTGTCAAAGTACAGTATCGTGAAAGTTATCCAGGACCCCCTTCTAACATAGGGGATAAACATGAGGTCGCGTGTAGAAAGGTAGAGGAGATAACCCCTCCAAAGCTGGACAAATCGTAGTGGAGAACACATATAGAGCGCTTGTCTTGGGATTCCGTCGATTGCATTTACCAGGGAGCTTCATGGGTCTCGAATCCATTCAAGGTCCTCAGTTGTATTCCAGACCACTTGCCTTCGATACCCTTGATAGGTTTCAAGCTTGATACCCTGCTCATTGTGGTCTACTCGACTTTTGACTGTACCCGCCTGGTGACTGTTCTCGCGCTGGCAACCCAGTTGCCTATCTTTTTACAGACTTACATAGGTGACTGTGGGGGTATACTACGGTACCTAGGACAAATATCGGGCCAAGCTTTGTAGATTATACCCATAGGGTGCTTCCATGTTCAAGTTTCACTTTCACCGGTAAGTTTCTCTAGTGTTGGTTTTTGTAACTGTTCTTCCAACTAGTTTAGTGTTTGCTTGTTTTATCTTGGAGGGAATTTTTTAGTGTGTGTTGTTTTTTTGAACGAACAAAAATCCCTAGGGTGTCTTTGATCTTCTCACAAAGTGGAGGACAACAAGCTCCGCTAGTCACGAAGGCTTCTGGGCCTATCACTGGTTACATTGGAGCCACCTCTGCCACCACTAAGGCGAAAGCTAGACCAACAAGAGTCTTTTGAAGCGACTGGGTCACAAGAAATTGTACCCGACCAACATCTAGAGGAAATGACCATTTTAGACTTTGGAGCAAAATATCTTGGTCCATCTGAAACTCCAACCACTGATATTTTGGCACCCATCATCATACCGATTCACCCTTACGAGTGCCAGACAGTGTCACATGCAGCAATGGAAACAAATGTTGTCACGTCTTCTGGAAATTCTTCAATTCCCACTACGATTGTCACCATAGGAGAGTTTCCACCTCCTAACCCACCATCACCAGTCTGATTCACCATGTTCTTTACCACCTCTACCTCAAATAGTGGTCCAATCCCATCTATAGCAGCGACCACAACCCCTTTCACAATGAGTGCAACAGGACCTCCATTCTCATACAGGATGCCTAGCTCAGGTACAAGTCCTGTACTTTCCTACTCCACTTCAAAGACTTTAGGTCTGGGGGTAGGGAGCTCTAACACTCCTTTGCAAGACCACATGGGGGGCACTTCAGCTCCTTTTAATGCTTTCCCTTATGGGGGAGGTCATATACCTCCTTCGTCCCCTTCGCTCAGTGGCACCCACCAACAATCCGCCAGGCCACCTACACACCATAGTTTATCTGGAGCAGGGAGTCAAGGACCACCTTCTCATAATATGTCAGTTGGTTTAACATTGTTTTCTTTGTTCGGTGTGTTTGGTAACAATGCTTTCTCACGAGCTTCTTTCTTGACTGGGGTCAATCCCGGTTACAGACAACCTATTCCTATGCAGGGTACTATTCCTGCATAGGGGGCAAACTTAGGAACTTCTTCTACTTCAGGGCCTTGTAATTCTTGGCAGGGATCAGTTCCCTCGTCAAGAATTTCTATCTGAGGCAATTATTTTCACAACCAATGGAACCCCAGACAAGGTACTATGCCTATCCCCATGGGATCAGCATGGGGCAACCCTTCCCAAAGTCCTCCGAATGTAATGCACGCCCAACCATCTATGTCCTATTTTGGGAATCAACCGATGATGTCTCCTCACATGCAGAATTCGTATGCTGGTCATGGCCATGGCTTTTACCAGAACCCAGGCCAACAACTGAACTTTTCTTGACAACCTGGTGCTAGTCAAACTCCAGGTCCATTTTTCCATGATTATCACCAAAAATCCAAACTACCTTTCCTGGAAAGCTTGCATTTGCTAGACTTGACAAGGTTGTTGAATGACCCTATCTATCATGATCCGCATTGGCCCCCTATGCCGACAAAGTTTCCTTTGGACATACCAAAGTTCAAGGCCAAGCCTAAGGAAGATCCAAGAGATCATGTGACCACCTTCCATCTTTGGTGCTCGTCTAAATCGTTGAAAGACGACTCCATACAATTGCGATTGTTTCAATGTACTCTCATAGGGAGTGTCATGAAATGGTATATTGAGCTCGACCACTCAAGATACTCTTCCTTCGGCGAATTGGAAATGGATTTCCTAAACTTTTACTCGGAATATTTTTCGCACAGTGGTTGATGAGGGTGCCTCGACATGCATTATGTCGTTGGCATGTTGGAAGGCCATTGGCCATCCCGTTTTGTCTCCATCACCTACTCTTCTCACTGCTTTCGAGGGTCATTTATTCTGTCCACATGGTATCATTCCCTCTTTCCCTATGTAGTTAGGAGGGAAGACCATGTGCATCGAGGTAGAAGTAGTCGACAAGTCCCTCGACTACAATCTCTTGTTAGAAAGGAGTTGGACTTACGCCATGCAAGCAATAGTTGCTACAGTTTTCTGGGTCTTGTTGTTTCAACATGAGGACTAGATTGTGGCCATTGATCAATTGTCTTTCTCCAGACTTGACCCTTCATTGGGGGTATCCGCGCTCCCAATGATTAATAATCCCCAACCAAGCATAGTCAACATAGGGGTTGGTTTGTGACCATCTTTGATGGGTACCTTCGATTACCCTCCCCCTCAAGGCGATGTTAAGTTCATATCCGACCACCATAAGGTTGAGATTTTCCAAGTTTCGTAGTTTTGCATGACTTACTTCAACAATCCATGGATACTTCCTTCCCCATAAGCCACGGTGGAAAAGGCAAGGCACCCGGGCATGTCCATGCCCTTGTCAGCATCTGAAGTAGCGTACTCTTTAGTCCAACAAGCTTTGGTCGACACAGATCCAACTCCTGCACAAAAGTTAGATCCGAATCTAATGCCTATTTAGGCTCAAGGTTCTCTCACTGACACCAATTCTTTAGACTTAGTCTTGCCCTCCGACGAAGTAGTAATTGAAGTAATGACTAGTCCGGACAAACCCTAGGATGATCTCCATCACAGATTGTACTTCCTCCCAGAGTTAAGTAGAATTGAAGCCGAAGAATTCACCTTGACTATGACTGGAGATAGGTCTTATCCTATTAATCCATTAGCTACACATGAGGTTTACGCCGAGGGTAATATGGCAACTATCGCTCAAACCATACCGATAATATCTCCAGAACCCCTGGCGTGATGGAGAATGTTTTCATTGGAGATGACTGCTCCCCTGGAGAGATTCAAATCTACACAGATTCATTTAAAGAATTATGCAACGTTTTTGCCTGGTCTTACGAGGAAATGCCAGGCATCGATCCAAAAATAGTCGAACATGAAATCACAACTTCTCCAGATGCCAAGCCTGTTCGGCAGAAGCTTCATCCAGTTAATCCCAAGAAAGCAAAAACCATTAAGGTTGAAGTTGAGAAACTGCTAAAAGCCAGTTTTATCTATCCTATTCATTTGACCCAATGGGTGTCAAATCCTGTGCTAGTCAATAAGAAACAGGGCATGATTTCATGATTTGAACAAGGCCTGTCCAAAAGATAATTTTCCCACACCATTCATCAACCAGATAACTGATGAATGTGCAGGTTGCAAGGACCTCTCTTTCATGGACAATTTTTTGGGATATAATTAAATACAAATCAAACCCGAAGACCAACACAAAATGACATTCATTTGTCCATGGGGTACATTCGCATATGGTAAGATGCCGATTGGTCTCAAAAATTATGGAGCAACCTTTCAGCAGGCCATGTCTTTTGCTTTCCATGATCTCAAGCATATAGTTGAGGCGTATTTAGATGACTTAGCATATCGATCTCGCAAGAGAACGGATCATCCCACACACCTCCGACTTATCTTTGAGTGATGTCGCTACTTCCGGATTCGCTTGAATCCAAACAAGTGAAGCTTTTGCATAACATTAGGACATTTGTTATGTTTCATAGTGTCAACAATAGGGATCATGGTTGATCCTCTCAAGGTTGAGGCAATAATTCGGTTGCCTCCCCTATGCACAATCGTTCAACTTCAAAGTCTACAGGGCAAGGAGAATTTTTTAAGGCGTTTCATCGCTAACTATGCCGAGATCACAAAGGGATTTATGTGCTTACTGAAGAAAGATGTTATTTTTTATTGGGACGATGTCTCTCAATGTTCTTTCGAACGTTGAAACATGCCCTCACAACTGCCTCTCTTCTTCGCCCACCTAACTATGACAAATATTTCTTATTATACCTGGCTGCAACAAATTCAACCATCGACATGGTCTTAGTTCAGGAAGATGATTTTTTCTCATAATATGTGATCTATTACCTGAGTTGAGGCCTAGTCATAATGGGACTCAATTATTCTCATATCGAAAAACTTGCATTGGCATCAGTCCATGTTGTTCAATGGTTCCATCATTATGTTCTGTTTCACAAGACCACCATCATTTCCATTATGAATCTGTTTCAATACATGTTGACACGACTGGTAATAGGCAGAAAGATAAGTAGATGGATAGTCATCCTTCGGTTGAGTTAGGTGATGTTGTGCCCGAAGAGTCACCTATCATAGGAGATATGTTTTTTATCACATATTTGGATCCCTGGTATGGAGATATACTTATCTATCTCTAGACTTTGAAGTGCCCCACCTCTTCTTTTCATGATCAACATCGCCGTATACGCCATCAAGACAAGAATTATCTCATACTTGATGATACATTGTATCAAAGAGGTGTAGACTGCCTCCTACACCAATGTATCACTCACGAAGAAGCAGTTATCATGCTTAACGATTGCCATACCAAAGCATGTGGTGATCATTTGTCTGGGTTGGCAACAACCCAAAAGATTTTACGAGCAAGTTACTTATGGCCAACACTAATCAAAGATTGTATCGAATCAGTCAAGAAGTGCCACTGGTGTCAAATCTTCTCACAGAAGATGAGGGAACATCCCGCTCCCATGTTTCCTATCATCACAGTTGGTCCCTTCAGCAAGTGGGGGATTGATTACACTACATGCAACCTTCCTTCAGCAAGGGGGCACCGTTATATCATTGTAGCCATAGACTACTTCACGAAGTGGGTTGAAGCTATGCCAACATTTAAAGATGATGGAGAGACTGTGACTCTCTTTTTATTCAACCAGATAATAGCAAGGTTTGACGTCCTGAGAGAGATTGTCACTGACCATGGCAGTCACTTTCAAAACCAGAGGATGACCAAGTTAACATCCAATCTTGGGTTGCGGCAAGAACATAGTCACCCTACTACCCCCAAGCAATTGGTCAAGTGGAAGCTATAAATAAATATCTTAAGACCATCTTACAACGAACGATCAACTCAGCCAAGTCAAATTGTCATTTGATGTTATACTCGACATTATGGTCTTATCGAACGTCTATTAAGACTACAACCGGTTTCTCACCTTTTCAACTCGTTTACGGGCTGGAAGCAGTCTTTCCTATCGAATGTCAGATCTCATCCCTAAAGTTTGCAGTACAGTTATTGCTAGACACTTCTCCACTTGAAGAATGGTTATTATACCTTGAGTGGCTCAATGAGTAGCATCGTGATGTAGCCCTAGCCAATGAGGCTCACAAACATAAAGTCAAGTGTCAGTATGATTGATCTGTTCATCCTCAGATTTTCTCTAAAGGTGACCTTGTCCTGGTCTATGACCAAGATAAGGACCCCATGGGGGAAGGAAAATTCAAACCCATGTGGTTCAAACCTTTCATCATAAAGAGGTTCTAAAAAATGGCGCTTATCGTTTGGTTGAATTTGAGGGAAATGCTTTGGCAAAACCTAGAAATGGGCTCTACCTCAAGAAGTATTACTCATAGGTCGGTCACCTTCGGTAACTTTTTGTAACATATGTATAGTCTTTGTACTATTACTTTCTAGTTTCTTTTAGTATTATGGATGTGTCATTTTTTATGTTATCTTTTGTCACTGTGGCAGATGTCAAGTGAATCAAAGGTATTCATTGGGTACACAGACGGTGATAGCTGGCACACTCGGAGGCTTGCCTCCGCAGCTTGGGTAATTTTTACACCTTGAGGCCAGTTATTATCTTCCGGAGGTATATGCTTAGGTGACACCACAAAAAATGTCATCGAGTATAGTGCAGTTATTGAGTTGCTTCGTGACGCCCTGTCATTTGGTATCTCTCATGTCCGGGTCTATCTAGACTCTCAGCTTGTTGTGTCTTAGTTAAATAGAGTCTACCATGTTCATGATCTGACTTTACACCGATGATTCCTTAGGGTATGTCTCTTAGAACGAAGCTTTGATTATATTACATATTTTCACGTTCCTAGGAGATTAAACCAAATTATAGATACTCTAGCTAATCAAATTTTAGACTGGCATCTCGCACACATATAAAAAGACATACACATAAACATGTAAATACATTTTTAAAGGAAAGTATGATCCATAAGACACAAAAAGACATAAAAATCCATATATAATATCATAATCATCAGAGTACATAGGTGGACGCAAGCACCTCAAAAGTATGACCAGTAACGAGTCATGGGACTTATGCCAGTAGTGCTCTCGGCACATGAAAAGTCTATACTAACTAAGGTCAGGGCCTGTGGGCCCTGTTGTAATGATCAACAGTGTTTTCCAAACACCGAAATAGTCGGACCCACGTCTGTGGTGCCCCCACTACATGAGGCTGCATAGATGGTGGAAGATCCTCAATCTTTGCCATAGGGACTATGCAGGTGAGCGAGGTAAAGTTTTGCTCGACTTGTCTCAAAACCCTCTAAGTCTCATTGGCTGGAGGCTCTCCTGTTGTTGTTGGTCCCCCTGTGGCGATAGGTGCGGCCCCTGGCCAAGGATGACGCCTGTTCCACACGTAATCTGCAGGTCACACTGGTCCCACATCTGAACATAATAGACACATATCTGTCAAATACTCTGGTATAAAAAAAAATGATATTAAAAAAAAAAAAAATACATAAAAAATACATATGTTTCACAAAAAACAAAAAAAAAAACAATGTAAACTTACCCATCTCTCCTCGCTCCTTGCCAGGAGGTACTGGTATCTCAGGATATCTCAAGAAATCAATCCCAACATAAGGGTAATCCTCTATGACTGGGATCTATCATGAAAACCAAGCAAAGAAATGATCATCAAAGGACTCATTGGTCCTTCCACCACCCTATCATGGCAGTAACATTGTCCATATACAAACCGCAGGAACAGAGGCCTAATGTCCTCGTACCACCACTCAAGGACTAAAACTAGGAACTCTTTCAAAGAAGAAAAAGCATAGAATCGTCCTGAACCTCAAGTTCCTCTATGTCCACAACCGGTAATCTGTTAGTTGCCTCTTTATACAATCTAGTAGTGTAGTGCTCCAGTCAAATATCTATGCATTCAAGCACTAGATTGTACAGTTCATCTGTGCATAGGATGCCTGATGTAGAACCGCAAAACTAGTCATCTACCCAATAAGCAACACAATCACCTGTAGTGATAAATTTGTGATCTTTCTTATGGGCACCTGTGAGCTTGATTGGTGTGTACCAGCCTCACAATAAAGTCCTATCAATTCTGAATGTTATGAGGCCCCAAAGGAAATGTCCAGAAATTGACTGGTTCCCCTCTCTTGGAGAGTCCAGTCAAAAAATATATGTCCTCTATAGTAGGCACCAGTGACTTCCCTTCTAACATAAATCCCTCTGTGTCGGTATGCCAATAATCAACCAAGGCATTCAGTAGCCTAGTTTGTGCTCACATAAAAGAACATATGAAGAACTTGAGTAGCCCACATCGCATTAAGGCAGCAAGAGCATTGGGGTCTTCCCCGACCAACTCACTAATATCCTCATGCTCTCTTTCCCTCCAGTGAACATACATCCTGGAAAACACCAAGTTAATAGACATAATATCCCCCAAGGACTAAATAAAAATCCAAGAGGTCTTGGACTACCATGACATCAATAAAGAGAATTTTCCCTCCAAAAGTTATGGGAAACTGAGGAGGGGTCCCTAAAGGTTGACTGGTTCTTTATTTAAAATATAACAGATTCTAAGTAGCCAACACAAGCTGAGGATAACCCAAAGCTTTCCAAGCAATAGAGGACAAAATACTAACAGACACACTTTCGTCTATCAACATCTGAGGAACATCCCGACCAAAAACCTATATTGTAATATTGAAAGGAATGTGAGAGGGAAGACGAGGTCCAGTTACTGCACCCCAATAAAAAAGGATACCTTCATTAGTTGGAGGAGGTTCCACGGGAGAAGGAGGAATCCCCCCTAGCATGGTAGATTCTGTATCAACGAGAAAAACATGGGAAGTATCAGTTTTAATCTCTAGCGAGAGAGTATGATCAACCGATGATGAGATCAGATCGACCACTTGTGTTGCATTATCCAAAGGGATAATGGGATCGATAGATGGAAACGGATCGACCGCTCGGGTTTCACTCTCTTGCGGGAGAGTGGTATTGATCGAGGATGGGATTAGATCAACCACTTTGTCAACTGGTTCAACTAAGGATGTGACCATATTGACGACACGATCAACCAGATTGATTGACGAAGGGACCATATCGATCATTCCATCAAATACAAGGGGGTTGATAGAAATCTTATGGTAAGCAGCTGGAAGTTGAGGTCTTGAAACAGTCATGTATTCCAGTAATTTCGAGGCTTTGTCCATACGAGGGAAAAGGTGATTTAGATGACTTCCTTTTCATAACATGCATGAGAACTTGAATTTAATTTTCTTCTTCCCAAGTGTCTCGTGACTATTTGATGGGAGATCAACATGTTGTTCAAAGGCCAACGATAGGAGCTGGCAAGGGTGTGTAGACCATGCTTCTATAAACTTGGATAGACAAGGGAAATATTTAAGAAGATGGCTACCCTTACAAATCCTACAAGGGTACTTGGGCTTATGGGTTGTTTGGGTGATCTTAGCATCATCAACACTCCCAACACGAATAACAGTAACTGGTTGTTTTCCAACAGGTCCGATAGTGGTTGGATGTTTTGCTTATTTTTCTTCTTCTTAATCTTCCTTTTCTTATTCTTCTTATCCATCAGGTTATTAGCTGCAGAGCTTTCACTCAGTGAATAATATGAAATGGAAGAAGACCTTGCAAGTGAAGAAGGTGAAGAATATATTACTAGTGAAGAGGGTGAAGGATCAACATGAGGTTGATGCTCTTGGGGGAAAGTGCTTACAACCAAAGTAGTAGCTGCATTCGGGATTACCTGAGTGGAAAATAACCATATCGATAATCCAATTGTGAGACCCGGAAGGCTCAAGGTAGCGATGTAAGGAAGACCAAAGTTTTTGTAATAAGGAAAAGAAAAAGGTTCTCCCGGAGCAGGGGTTGCTTCATTGGTCATTCTGGGAAATGATGCCATTAAACACAGATCCAACCTAGAGTATGCTAGGGAAAATAAACAACACACACTAAAAATCTAGGAAGCAAGCAAACAAACAAAACCTTCTCACAATGAACACACTAGTTGGTGATGAAATCCAACGTCACGAGGACAATGTAAGAAGTGACTGAGACAGAGCAGGTGGAAAATTTATGTTGACAACCTGCTTAAAGTACTTACACCTTGGTGCAATCTCCCACACATAATAGTGGGTATACCCTCCAAGGAGCCCAAGTGATTTTGGCCAACATCAATTCCAAGTACCGTGAAGAATTTCCCCTCCATAGTCACCTTGTGTAAATACCCTAAAGAGATAGGCCACTAAGGTTACCAATTACGCCAATTATTTCTGGGGGAATAGTTAACAATCCGATCCACGTGCAAAGTCAGAGTATCTAATCTTGAAATCAACTCGAGAAGGTCACAACAAGATTTTCTTCTCAAGTGACCCACAATAATATGCACAATCTCTACACTAAGACCAACAAAGCAGGGTGAGTAAGTCTGACAGTCCTAATGCGACCTTGTGATTGACCCTTGTGTTAGAAGGGCTTCCCAGGAAAAAATGTATCAAGTGGATTTGAACTCTCCCTATCAAAAGATACTATGTTTCTTTATAGCTTTGGAAAGTTATCTTTCACACCTATTCCAAATCCCTAGACCCTAAGATAATGTAGGTTTGCTACCAAAAAATATAAAAATGTGTAATGAATTTTTATAAGCGCTTTATTTTAAGGTTGTTCTTTACTGAAGAGGAAAATGGCATGGAATAAATGATTTTTTTACTGACTCTGAACAAGGCAAAGAAATTAGAATGAAAATATTTCACTTCAATGAAAGATATACTATGAGAGGGAGAAAACGTTTATCATTCCTAGATGCACAATGTCCCAAAATTTTATTAAACTCATCAATATCAGGATCTTTAAGAAATGATCCAAAGAAACTATACACCACTACATGATTCTTAGCCCCCCAATTTCTCGACTTCAAATGCAAGGATGCCCCCAATCTAATGCAAAGCAAGAAATTAATTTTTTTTGTTTTCAAAGATAGCTAAAATCAATAGCAAATCCGTCAAGCAGACTCGAATCAGACTCAAAAAATCACCCCAAACACTTATCACACATCTGGGCAAGGAAAACCACCAAAATTTAAAAATTTTCACAAAATCATCTTCGGCTACCAGCCAACAGAGTTCGACGATCCTAGATCGTCACAGGCCAGAGAATAGTACAGTGTGACAATCCTAGATCGTCACACTGTCCCTCAAAGCAGGATGCAACAATTAAAGGAAAAAAATGGAAAAACTAAAAATCAAGAAGGTTTTCCAGTGAATTCAAAGAGTCAAAGAGTCAATCTGGATATCCTAGTGACTCAGAAAATAGAACCCATGAAATCAAAGCAAGAAAGAAAAACAAACTAGGAAAACAATTTGTTCCCTAGTATGGTCAGCAATTTTGTTATCGGGTTAATCGGTAAGTGAGGACACAAAGAGATCTCCCTAGATCCCACAGGAAACTAGAACAAAACAAGATAGAATATAAAACTTCCCTTAAGTTTTAATATCAAGCATACTAACTAACAAGGATAAATAACATACCTTTTAAATGTCGTTTGTCCTCACTAGCGTCATGCTCTCTCCATTCCAAGACTTATGGGATGTTGAACCTGTAAAAAGACACAAGCCAACGAAGTGAAATAAAGAACATATACTCAACAGAACCTATGTATGTGATCAAGGAGTCATACAATAAAATAAGTGTTACACCTCAAAATTACTCACTTCGATAGTGTCGCAAATGTCGTCATTACAAGTCTTGTAAGTGTCGCATCTTGTCCGCAAGTTTCACATCTTGACTATAAGTGTTGCAAGTGTCACAAACATCATACTTCCATCTTTCCTATGTTTTTCCTCTAACGACATCATAAAGACACTTAAGACACCTCAAAGACTAGTTTTGAAGAAGAGACATCACTTGACAAGGAGTACAAACCTTTTACCACTGAAAGAACCACTAAAATGGATTTTGGAGAGGAGCGCTCCGCTACCCACTGTCAGGGAGTGTTGGCACTCTCTAAGACTCTTTGGGGGAGTGTTTGAGCACCTTGTACACCCTTTTTGGGGAGAGCTACCCTTTTCTGAGAATGTTTCGGGTTTGTTGAGACAAATCAGGGAAGAATCCCTCAATTCCTGAAAGTGTTTGCATTCGAATAGATGGTCAAGGCATGATCTTAGGGAAGATACTCAACTGAAGGAGAGGATTCCTCAACTTATCCCAAAGGTATCTCAAGTCATTGCACCTCTCTAAGGTTATATAAGGAGGCCTTCTCATGGTGAAAGGAGGAAGATACTAGAGATTGATACCAAACTTATAATCCTATATGTGGTATGAACATGAAAAATATTGGAGGTATCAAAACTATGATCTCATAGGAAACATATAAAGACAATGGAGATTCAAAATTACATCAAAATTATGATCTCATGAGTGAGATGTCATCAAATCAATCAATTGAGATTACTTGAGCAAAGGGATTGGACAAGGAGAACTAAAAGAACCTGTTGCACCTTCATTCAAAGGATTGCAAGTACTTTTACTTGTTCTCATTAATAATCAATGCTTGGCCTGTTTCTTTCAAACTTATGCTTGTTCCTTATGTGTTTGTCTGTAGTAGATGGATCTATATTTGAGCTAATATCAGTAGAGTAGGAAGTCCATTATATCTTTGTTTGTCCTATAGGACCTATCAGGGGGCTCAAGATCGAAGCTCAGTCGGGACTTTGCAAGGACAAACGTCACTAATAAGGTACATATATTTCTCCTTCTCTTTCATTTATTAGCTTGATTGGATCTAAAAGGAAGTTAGTGTCCATGTTAAGCACTTTTCTTTCTTGGCCTTAGGAGTCTAGAGACCAAGAGGGAATCCACTTGTTCGAAGGAGGATTCACCTACAATAGAAATTGGTGACTCCACTAGGGAGGAACTATGAATTTTGTTTCCTTTCCCAGATCATGTTTTATCCCTTTTCCCACTCACTTTACCTTCTCCATATTGTCCTTTTGATTCTTAAATTGGTTGGATTGCCTCTTTATGTCATCATGATCACCTTAATTAACTGAATTTCCTTGATTTTTTGAGTTTCTGGGTATTTTTCCAAGATTTGGCAGCAGGGCACTCCCCTACCCTTACTATCAGAGTGCCAACACTCCTTGGTATTCTTACATGGAGTTTTGGATCGCTCTGGTACCCCTTACACCAGAGCGCTACCCCATTTTCAGTAAAAAACCCTCTAGTTTTTCAATTTCTGGGTTCAGTTTTTTCCTTTTGCATTTGCTTAGGGTATCATACTCTCAGTCCATCTTGGTATTGGCCTTCAACACCTTGATTTATAAGGATTCATCCTCTTTTGTTTGGATTTTTTGACATTTTTCCTTACTTTGTAATAACTCTTTGTTCTTGACGATTTGGAGTCAATTTGTTGTTTTCTTCTCGTTTATCCGAGTGAGTGAAAACTTTGTAAGGAGTTTCAAAGGTATTTTGTACTTTTCTTTCTGATATTTGAGTCATCTTTTCCAAGCTCTTTTTCCTCCCTTTTGAGTTTTTGGCTTACTCTTTCTTGTTTGACCACAACAAGGATGTCTTTTGGTTTATGTGAAGTTTGTTTCCAGATTGCTTAAATCTCAAAACTCTTGAAGTCTGATTAGCATAGGAAGCTTTACATCTATTGTTTATCAGTCACACATAAACATTTTAGCATTTCATTGGATTCCTTATTGAATACTATTGCATGAGGTCATTTCATCTTAGTGTTTGACATTGAAAGGAAAATCCTTCTCCTTCCCTTAATTAGACATTCATTGAAAGAAAAGATTGCTTGTCATTTCTTATGCATGTTTTGGGAACTAAGTCATAATATCATTAGTATTCACTCGCATACACCTCTGAGTAAACAACAACCACTAAAATCAACGCTTAACTAAAATTTATGAAACTTTTTACATATTTGTTAGAAAACCTACATTAGTTTAAGGTGTAGAGCTTTGGAATAGGTTGAAAGGATAAATTTCCAAAGATATCAAACAAACTTAGCATCTTGAGATAGGGAGAGAAAATCCAATTGTCGTATAGTATTTATGGGATCCCCCTCTCACACAGGGGTTATGCACGAGGTCGCATTCGGGTGATTTACAGAGATTATTAATCTGTGGTTCAACTGTTTGTAGTGGTTTGTCAAGCCCTAATATTGGCTCATTACCCCTTAATTGGGGCATATTAGATTAGTAATGTTATTTATTACCCCTTAATTGGGGAATATTAGATTAGTAATGTTATTTTATTTATGTCGGCTTTAGGCCATTAGTTGTAATTATACCTCCTAGTCTCCTATATATACCAAGGAGACATTTTCATTTTGAATCATCTTGCACTTGAACATTTAAGTGGGGTTAAAGGAGGTTTCCCCCTTGAAGAGGCTTATTATCTGAAATTATCTCTTTTTTGAGGCGTTGAGTACTTTTCCTGAGGTTTTTCTATGCTATATTGATGTTTGGTTCTTAACATATGGTATCAGAGCTCAAGGTCTTGGGGTTTCGCTGCTACATCTGAGACACCGTGTCATTTTCGCTATAACTTTTTCTCTACAATGTTTCAGAAAGAATGGATTGAAGGATATTTATAAGACAGATCAAGGTACGTTGGGTTCCAAATTCAGCTCCTGAGGCCTTATACTTTCGGAGATACAGCCTGTACAAGATAGGGTTCTGGAATCATCCTGAAATGAGTCATTGCGGAATTTTCGCTATAAAAAATTTCTGTAACATTTCAGACCCTGAAATCTGGAGACCATTTACATAAATTAGTAATGTATTTGTGTTAAACATTTTAGCTTCTGGGTCATCTTAAATTTGTAGATACACCCTGTGTAAGATAGGGTATCTGACTAGTCCTATTGACTAGTCTCAAGAAGGTGTTCTAGGTAAAACAATCATAACTTCTTCCCAGAGTATCCAAATTATGTGGGAATGGTTTCATTGGAGCGTGGACAACATGTAGTATTTTTGGTGCGAGTTTTAGAATTTATATCAATTATTTTGTGCGGGGCACACTATACAAGTGAGATCTCCTAGAAAGGCCAAAAATCAGCAAGTTGTGGGGAAGTTACCGTAAATTCCACTTGGCACATCCAATTTTGATCAGACCTATGGCATTGCAGAGAATAAATATCATAGAAATACATAAGAGAAATTTTCATACCCAGAAGGGACAAAAATTGGGAGATACAATAGAAGAAATATTGTCTATCAGAACCACCTCAAAATCAAGGTTCAAAAGTGATACTTGGTCAACATGCCACCCAAAAAGGGAACTTCTACACCAAATAAGCCTCCAGAAAATCCTACTTGGACTCTTGATGAAGGTGAAGAAATGCGTAGGGACATAAATGAACTACAAAATAAGATGGATTCAATGGAAGCTAAGTTGGATACTAAGATGGATTCAATGGAAGCTAAGTTGGATACTAAGATGGATTCAATGGAAGCTAAGTTGGACACTAAGATGGATGGTTTAAAAGGGGAGATCATGGAAGTATTGAAAAATTTCATAACAGAGAAGACACCTGAAAGTGAAAATGCATCCCATGAAATTCATGATATGGACACAAGGAAGGTGAATCAAGAATGGAGAAACTCCGACTTTGGTATCAAGACTAACCACGTTCCTAAGATTGACATGAGGAAGTTTGATGGCACAGACCCAATCACATGGATACTTCAGATGGAGCAATTCTTTGATCTCCATAATGTGCCACATACACAAAAGGTATGGATTGCTTCTTTGTATTTTGAACCTAATCAATTTGTTTGGTATCGATGTCTTTGTTCTCGCAAATCACTCATCACTTGGACAATTTTTACGGAAGAAATGATAGCACACTATGAGGATACAAGGAGCAATACCTTTTTTAGACGATTGATAAATCTCAAGCAAAAGGGTTCAGTTACCGAGAACATTGAGAACTTCCAAAGATTGAATATAAAGGTAACCGATATTCCAGATGAGCACTTGATTGATGTATTCATAGGAACTTTAAAGGATAACATTCAAC
>JASDQU010099975.1:376092-388859 GCA_032191745.1 Picea mariana | reverse complement strand
GCACTTTATGGATACCACCCTCCTTCCATCACTTCTTCTCTAAAAGAAAAATCTAAGGTTCAAGCAGTGGAAGATCACATCGAGAATCAACAACAAATTCTCCAAATCTTAAAGGACAACCTGACCATACAGAATCGCATGAAACAACAAGCAGATCAACATCGTAGTGAAATAAGTTTTGAAGTAGTGGATTGGGTATTTTTAAGACTATAACCATACAAACAGATGTCCCTCAAGCAAGCCAAGAAGGATAATAAATTATCACCAAAGTACTATGGCCCTTATAAGGTGTTGCAAAAGATTGATACTATGGCATACAAATTGGAGTTGCCTGCATTTTCACGAGTACACCCAGTTTTCCATGTTTCATGCTTAAAGAAGGTTATAGGCGACAAGATCCTAGTTCAAACTATATTGCCAGAACTTAACGAGGAAAGAAAAATCATATTGGAGCCTGAAGCCATCATTGACACAAGAATTTTCCAACTGAGGAATAGATCCATTTCAGAGTAACTCATTAAATCAAGGAAACTACCGACTGAAGATTCCACTTAGGAAGATGAGTCTTTTATACAGAAGCATCTAGAGTTACTCAAGCATTGCGGACAACACTTGTCTCAAGAGGAGGGGCATGTTAAGCCCTAATATTGGCTCATTACCCCTTAATTGGGGCATATTAGATTAGTAATGTTATTTATTACCCCTTAATTGGGGCATATTAGATTAGTAATGTTATTTTATTTATGTCGGCTTTGGGCCATTAGTTGTAATTATGCCTCCTAGTCTCCTATATATACCAAGAATGCATTTTCATTTTGAATCATCTTGTACTTGAACATTTAAGTGGGGTAAAAGGAGGTTGCCCCCTTGAAGAGGCTTATTATCTGAAATGATCTCTTTTTCAAGGCGTTGAGTGCTTTTCCTGAGGTTTTTCTATGTTATATTGATGTTTGGTTCTTAACATGGTTGGATTGTATATTGGGGGTCACTTGAGGATATACCCATGATTTTGTGTGGGAGCCTCTCGAATTGATTTTGGACTTGTTATGCTGCCCATACGTTCAGATCAAACTGTTGACTATACCCACCCAGGGGCTGACTGGGAATTGGTGACCTTAGTAGCCATAATATTTAGGGTCTCACACAAGGTGATGGTGAAGGGAAGTCTCACTGTACCTAGAATAGATGTTGGTCAAACTCACTCAGGCGCCTTGGAGGGTAAATCCATAATTACTGTGTGGAAGCTTGCACCAAGGCGTAAGTCCATTAAACAGGTCACCAACGTAGCTGATCCACCCGCTCTATCCTTTCCTTTCCTATTTTGATCTCACAATGTTGTATTTCATCACCAACTAGTGGTTTCATTGTGGGAAAGTTTTGTTTGATTGTTTGCTGCTCAGATTTATAGCGTGTTTTGGTTGTGTTACTTAGTGGACCTTAGGTTGAGTCAGTGTTAATGGCATAAAATATTGAGAGTACCAATGGAGGAACCCCTTCTCCTGGGGAACCTTATACCTTTCCTTCTTTTGGAAACTTTGGTCCTTCATACATTGCTACACTGAGTCTTCCAGGACTCACCATCGGATTACCAGTTTGGTTGTTCCCCACTCTGGTGGTATCGAATCCTCCCAATGTTTCATTTGCACCTAATAATTTAGATGTCAGTACACCACCCAGGCATCAACCTCATGTTGAATTTTCTCCTTTTTCACCCATTAAGTCTCCTTCCCTTTCTCCTTCTTCGCCTAGTGAAAGCTCTAAAGAAAATAGCCAGGTTGATCAGAAGAAGAAGAAATGGAAAGAGCAGAAGAAGAAGAACCCGAAAAGGACCAAGGCTCCAACAAAATCAGATGTTGGATCTAGGAAACGAGCTACTGTTAATAGTACTGGGAGAGTTGACGAGGTCAACAAGATTAAACTAACGAATCTGAAACCCAAATTACCTTGCAGTATTTGTAAGGGTGATCACTTTATAAGGGATTGCTCTGGTATTCCCAAGGTCTTAGAAATGTGGTCCTTCGCGTCATCAGCCTCTGTTATACATGATGGTGATGCTCTATCAACTAGTGATGTTCAGGTTGGTAAGAAGAAGACAATTGTAAAATTCTCTTGTATGTTATCCAAAGGCGATCATTATTCTCACCTTTGTCCTCACATGGAAGAGGCTTCTTCTCTTTTGGAAAAAATTCAACTTCCAAAAGGTTATCATAATATTTACCCCGAACCATTGTTATTTGATGGAATGGTCAATATGGTTCTATCCCTGGTCAGTCCGGTTGATCAGGTGGTCAATCTAGTTTCCTCCTTGATTGAACCACAAACCCAAGTAGATGATCCAGTTCTATCATCATCATCCCTAATCTTCATCAAAAGAGTGTAACCCAAGTAGTCGATCCATTTTCATCCTCGCTCAACCCCACTTTCAAGTTAGATAGTGACACTAAAGCGATTGATCCATTTCCACCCGTCGACCCCATTATCCCCTTGGAGAATGAAACCCAAGTGGTCGATCTGGTTCTGTCATCGGTTGATCCCACTCATCCTTTGATGAGTGCCAAAGTGATTGATACAATCCCATCATTGGTCAACCCCACCCTTCATCCGAAGAGTGCCAGAGTGGTTTCTTCGGTTACTTCATCGGTTAATCCCACTACTCCTCTGGCGAGTGAAAAATTGGTTGATCCAATCCCTTCCTCGGTCAATCCCACCCTTCATCCGAAGAGTGCCAAAGTGTTCGATCCAATTCCACCATCGATCGATCCTACCCTTCATCCGAAGAATAATAAAGTGATTGCTTCAGTTACATCATCGGTCAATCCCACTCTTCCTCTGAAGAGTTAATATGTGGTCGATCTGATCCCATCATCGGTCGATCCTACTCTCCCTCTAAAGAGTAAACTTGATACTACCCACTTTTTTCTCGTTGATACAGAATCTACCGTGCTGGGGGGCATTCTTCCTTCTCCCATGAAACCCCCTCCAAGCAATGAGGACATCCTTTTTGATTGGGGTGCGTTAACCGGACCTCATCTTCCTTCTCGCATTCCTTTCTAGATTACAGTACAGGTTTTTGGTCAGGACGTTCCTCAAACGCTGATAGATGAAGGTGCCTCCATTAGTATTTTGTCCTCTGTTGCTTGGAATGTTTTAGGTTGTCCTCATCTTGCATCGGTTACACAGAATCTGTTAGCTTATAACAGAAGAACTAGTCAACCTTTAGGGACCCTTCCTCAGTTTCCCATAACTTTGGGAGGGAAAACTATCTTTATTGATGTCATGGTAGTCCGAGACCCCTTAGATTTTTCTTTACTCCTTGGGCGGGATTATGTCTATGTCATGAAAGCTATTGTGTCCACTCTTTTTTTGTGTGATATCTCTCCCTCACGATGGAATAATTGTGACTATTAATCAACATTCATTCATCGGTCATGACTATATTACATCCCTGAATGGTTCTTATATGACGACAGTATCACCCCCGCCGCATGTTAATTATGTGGCGTTATCTCCCATGAATTCAACCTCAGACGATTTGGATCTGGTAGTTGACATGGTGATATCTTCGGTAGGGATAATAGAGCCTGATCTCCTTACCCCTGTCACGGCCCTCGACATGTGTTCTTTCCAGAGTGATTTTCTTCCATCCATTGAATATCTCTTAGAATCCATCACTGATTTTTGTCCCTTGACACGGTGTCCTTCTAGCGCATCATCCTCTTGGAAGCCATGATCAATAAGAGTCCACGAGCATAGTTTCTTTTCTCTGTAGCAAGCTTGTTAAAAAATGAAACAAAGGTCATGAGCATAGCTTATCCTCTCTGTGGCAAGCTCGTTAAAAAATTAAATAGAGGTAACGATCACAGTTTCTCTTCTTTGTAGCAAACTCATTAAAAAATGAAATAGAGGCTTTGAGCATAGTTTCCCTCTCTGTAGCAAGCTCGTTAAAAAATGAAATAGTCACTTCTCTTGAACCTTCTTTTCATCCACCCTTCTCCTTTTTCTCATCTAGTAGAGAAATTGGTGACAACCTCAAATTCGGTGAATGTAATGAAGCTTGGAGGGCATGTCTCCATCCTTTGATGATCATTCTAGAGTTAAGCCACTATCTTTCAAGATGGGGTATACTGATCTTAGTCTTTGTTCTTTCTCATGCTCATAAATACATGAGAATTCATCCGGGTAAACTTTTATCTCTTTTTCGGACCCGCATGGATAAACGAAAAAGGAACCCCTTGGAGTCATCTTTAAGCTCTTTTCAGACTCTCTAAACATGAAAATATTGTCGAGTGATCTTGCTTCCTTTCCCACTTGTTAAAAGGTTTGAAAGGACATCTTTTGAGGGATAATTTATCTCTTTTTTGGCCTCATGAAACTAACATTATGAAAAAGGACAACATTGAAGTCATCTTTAAGTTGTTTTCAGACTCTCTAAATATGAAAAACCATCGAGTTTACCTTCTCTGGAATCGTTAAACAATCATACATTGAAGGGCCCATATGGGACCGAACCCTTACTTCTTCTAGTTTTCTAAACAAAGGAAGATGGAATTATTGAAGGTGAGTCATATCGAGCATGTGTTAACCTCCTCAAGATCGTTAAATTAAAAAGAGGTACTCGTCTATCTAGATGGGGGAAAAATTGAAAGAAGCAAGCCAAACAGTTTTTGAGAACACTACCAGTAGCTCTTACAGTCGCCCTTGAACACGACACTTTGTCTTTGCATGCATTTTAATACATTGAACCTCTGCACTGAGCCAATCATTTGAGTTTCTTTAACTCCTTTGGGTCACTCGACGAAATTCACCGTATCCACTGCATTATCGTGTTTTGGTCCATGCCAAGTTTCTGTTGTTGTGCCTCAATGTTCAAGGGAAGTATCTACCTTGAGAGTCATCCATCACACATATCCTGTTTCAATACCCATTCCATTCCATGTTCATTTGATATACCAATTACATATCTATGTCAGTTTCATGTCATTGATGGGGGATACATCAAGGCCCTCCTTCGATGAGTCTATTCCTGTCGACTTCAACACATTATCCAGGAACTAGACTTAGAAACCAGTTAGTACCTTGGGACCTACATGCATTAATGGCAGGCCTCATCACGTCCGACCATGGGTTTACATCATTGAACTCTAATCGGATGATTCCACAAATGTTCGACTTCATCTCATCCATTCACATTCGTTGGAATGTACTAGAGTACCTTGGGAATCATTGACATCAATGATGATATCCCTCACACTTGTTAACAATTTACATCATTGACTGGTAATCAAGTGGTTTCTCCCATGTTCGACATCAGGACATCTATTCACATGGTTATATTTGTACTACATCGAAATCGGTAAAGAATACCCTGGGTTGATTTTTCACTCTTATGCATACTTTGCGCAGGTTGTGAAGGAGTTCTTTTGAACTATGACACATATATTGTTACATAGATCCACTTTGTATTGGTCGTGGCTATGTCTTGTCATCTTGTAGATCCACTATGTATTCTTCATGGCTACTATCAGTTCAGGTCATGGGAGTGTAGATCCACATTTTATCTTTAGTGGCTATACCATTTTGTCAATATAATTATGGATCTGCAGTGTATTTTATGGTAGCCATACCTAAAAAGTCTTTATCACTCAAGCATAGGTATGCCTACCTTGGGTTTGAAACATGTCATAATATTTGTTTGATGGTTGTGTGCATCTTTTTCCAGCCTCTCTGTGTCCATAGCCTTTCTCAAAAAAGTCTACAAAGTACTTCAGTCATCATCATCTTCTAACTTCATATTTTGGGGGGAAATCTGTTACACCTCAAAATTACTCACTTCGATAGTATCGCAAGTGTCATCATTACAAGTGTTGTAAGTGTCGCATCTTTTCCGCAAGTGTCGCATCTTGACTATAAGTGTTTCAAGTGTCACAAACATCATACTGCCATCTTTCCTATGTCATGCCTCTAACGACATCATAAAGACACTTAAGACACCTCAAAGACTAGTTTTGAATAAGAGAGATCACTTGACAAGGAGTACAAACCTTTTTCCACTGAAAGAACCACTAAAAAATGGATTTTGGAGAGGACCTCTCCCCTACCCACTATCAGGGAGTGTTGGTTCTCCTTGAGCCTCTTTGGGGGATTGTTTTAGTGCCATGTGCACCTTTTTGGGGGAGCGCTACCGTTTTCTGAGAAAGTTTTGGATTTTTTGAGACAAATCAGGGAAGAATCCCTCAATTCCTGAAGGTGGTTGGATTTGAATAGATGGTCAAGGCATGATCTTAGGGAAGATCCTCAACTGAAGGAGAGGAATCCTCAACTTATCCAAAATATCTCTCAAGTGGTTTGGCCTCTTCAAGGTTATATAAGGAGGCATTCTCATGGCAAAAGGAGGAAGAGACTAGATATTGATACCAAACTTATGATCCTATAAGCAGTATGAACATGAAAAATATTGGAGGTATGAAACCTATGATCTCATAGGCAACATATAGAGACAATGGAGATTGATAATTAGATCAAACTTATGATCTCATGATTGATATGTCATCAAAAAAAATCAGTGGATATTACTTGAGCAAAGGGGTTGGACAAGGATAACTGGAAGAAGCTGTTTCACCTTCATTCAAAGGATTGTAATTACTTTTACTTATTCTCATTAATAATCAATGCTTGGCCTATTTCTTTCAAACTTATGCTTGATCCATATGAGTTTGTCTACAGTATATGGATCTATATTTGAGCTAATCTTAGTAGAGTAGGAAATCCATTGTATCTTTGTTTGTCCTATAGGACCCATCAGGGAGCTCAGGATCGAAGCTCAGTCAGGACTTTGCAAGGACAAACGTCTCTAATAAGGTACATATCTTTCTCCTTCTCTTTCATTTATTATCTTGATTGGATCTAAAAGGAAGTCATTTTCCATGTTAAGCACTTTTCTGTCTTCGCCTTAGGATTCTAGAGACCAATAGGGAATCCACTTGTCTGCAAGGGGAATCACCTACAACAATAAAACCAATTTTATGGTAAAGAAATATATCATTGTATTAAAGAATGTGGAAGAAAGATTCAACTAGACGCCTTAATGTTTTTAGGATCCTTCCAAAAGTTCCTTGCTTCCCATACACATATTCTCCATGGATTATGAGATCAACAATATATCTTGACAAAGAAAAGTTTAAGGACAACATACAAGCTCCAAAAACTCTGATCTACAAAACTCAATAACTTTCCAACCCCAAAAGATAGCTTTTTGAATGAGAAATCCTCTCATTTTATAAGTTGAAAAGGATAGGGTGAGGAGGTTAGGATGATCCCACGAGATCAGGGATGAAAATCAGATCAAAACCGATCGGAGGACACGTCACCCTCAAAGCTTCTATTCTACAAATTTTGAGAAATTCCTCTTTTTTCTTCGTATGAAAATCATCACACCCTTAACAATGAGAAAGCTGTGACGACGTCGTAGGCCACTATGGTGAAACCTGCGATGATCCTAGATTGTTTCACCCTTAACACTAAGCAAGGTGCGACAATCCCTTTTTGTAAGGTTTTTGACAAAGGAAAAGTATAATTTCATCTTTCTGGGAAAAATTGTCTTCATTCTTCTTCAAGGATTAAGGCCATTGATCCTTTTAAAGACAAAGGATAGGTTTACATCATTAACGGTCATAGGGGTGACAAAAATAATGTGTAACACTCACTCAAAAGGATCATGTGGTATGCTACAGGTCCCGAAAGTTAAAAAATCATGAGAGGAATTATGCTACACATGACTTGTAATTATCATCTATTGTCCATGCACTAAAAGACTAGACATTACCTCGTGGGGAGAATATTTGATCTAAGAACAGACCACTATGGTATGAAGCATTCGTTTAGACATCCAACACTAAATGTCATACAAACTAAATGGCTTGAATTTCTTAGTGAATATGACTTTGAAATTAAGCATATAAAAGGAAAGGAAAATCAATCATCTCATGAATTGCACTTAGTAGAAGATCTCATGAATTGCATATTTCAACCATCAACCTGTTAAACACAAATTTAAATGAAAGAATTTTAAAGAGTGCAAATTCAGATTAGCAATATCTAAAAATAAAAGAAACATTACAACAAATAAATTTATTGTAGAAAATTAATTATTATGAGCTGAAAGAGGATGAAATCCTCATGTACAAATGTTAAATATTTGTGCCAAATTTTGTAGAGATGAAAAATATAGTATTGAGGGAAATGCATAAGGTGCCATATGTTGGGCACCTCATATATTAGAAGACAATTGCAGTTGTAAGAAGCATGTATTTTTTGTCAAGAATGAAGAAATAATTGGCTAATTACATAGCCAGGTGTCTAGAGTGCCATAAGGTAAATACATAGCATAGACATCCAATAGGGATGTTATATCCATTACTTATTCCTGAGTGGAAATGGGAAGTGGTTACCATTTATTTTATTACAATGTTTCCCAAAGAAGTGAAGCAACATGATTTCATCATGGTGGTGGTGGATAAATTAACAAAGAATGCACATTTTATTCCAATAAATAATACACAAAAGGAAACAAAAAATCCAGAGATCTATATAAAAGAAGTTTACAGGCTACATGGGATGTCCAAGGAAACAGTTTTAGACAAAGATCTAAAATTTACCTCTAATTTTTGGAAAGGTTTGTTTAAAGGATTTGGGACAAATCTAAATCTCAGTACAATGTATCACCCAAAGTTGGATGAGAAAATAGAGAGGACCAAGAAAATCATTGAATGCATGTTTATAATGTATGTGATGGAATAGCCATGAAAGTGGGAAGACTACATCCACTGAGTAGAGAGTTTTCTTAGAATAATGGGTACTAAGCCTCATTAAAAATGAGCCCATTTGAAGCAGTGTATGGTAGGAAATGTATGACACTAATGAGCTAGGATAACCCAACAAATACAACTATCATTGGACCAAAATTGATGAAGGAAATGGAAGAGAAGATGACAAGGATCAAAAAGAATTTAAAGGCTTCCCAAGATAGGAAGAAACATTTTGTTGACAAGAAAAAATATTTTAGATATTTTAAAGTGGGAAAACATGTTTTATAAAATTGAAAGTGAAAAGAAGTTCGATAAGATTGGGTTGTTTCCCAAATTTGATAGCAAGTTATCGTGGGACCCTTAAAATATTAGAGAAGATATGGTCAGTTTCATACCTTCTATCATTGTTTTCATCCATGAGAATACATAATGTATTTAATGTATCATCATTAAATAAATATGTACCTAATTATAACCACATAATTAATTGGTCTATGATCTAGGTGGAAAACAAAGGGGATTTCTAGGTAGAACCAGTATGCATCCTGGACGTGAAAGTCAAAGTGCTCCAAAAAAATTCATAGGGTTGGTAAAAGTTCAACGGACCTTCTATGGCTCTAAATATTCAACATGGGACTAGGAAGAAACTATGTGAGAGGAATTCCCACAATGTTTTGTCGATTTTGAAGAAAATAGAAGCTAAAAATGAAATTCTCCATTTTTTGGCAGCTAGAGTTCTAGAACCACATCTCATAATTCTTAGTCACTTGCACATATATCCCTGATAAAAGAATGGTGCAGCCTGATGAATAGGGATAATTTTAAGGATCGAAAATTATTTTAAAATGTAGAAACCTTGGTGAATCATACTAGTCCTTAATATGCCAACTATAAAATGTTTGGCGATATTTTTGTCAAAATATTCAAATTTCTAATGATTTTATGTGCTTTGTATAATTTTTTGGCAATTTGTAAGGTAAACTAGTTTTATTCTATAGAATTTGGGAAAATCATTTTCAGAATGGCAGATATTTTGTGGGAAAAAGCATGGAAAATTAGCCCATGGGTGAAATTTAGCCCCTAAAAATTTCACTGCTGATGGACTAAGAGCACTGAAGGGGGTGAATTTCTTGGGTCAATTTGTTGAGATAAATGAGATATTATAGTTAGGACTGTTATTATCGAGTAAACTGGTTTCAAATTTTCATTTTTTGAATATTATGATGTAAATTTGTGTGTGTGTGTGTATTTCAACATTTTTTTTCTCACTGAGGACGTTGGACACTTGTAGTGGAGGGGTAATGTAGCATCCCCACTAGAATCATGTGCTTAATTAATGCATAATGTAGATATGAATATGGCTATGGCGAAGAGATGTAATATGCAAGTTGTATTTTTCATTTTTAATAACAATAACGTGATTCTATTTGATGGGAATATGGACAGAGACATGGGTTGTTTAATCAACAAGAGAGGGGAATGTCAAGGAGTGTCTAAGAGGGTTCAAAGTGGGGAATGATTTATGTGTATTAATCCAAACCTGGATTTTTGAATTTTACTCTCATTTGGGTCAAACATCTATTTTATTTTTGAGTGTATGAGAGCCCAATCATTGAATATATGTGAGAGGGTGGGTGTAGAAGTCACATCCCATAGTTATTGGAAACATGGGGTTGAATTGCAATAAAAATTAGGTAGAGTGACAAGTTAACTATCTTGGGAAAATATAGGAAATTCGTAGGGGGGGGATAAGCAGTTTTTCAGATTCATTTATTGGATTAACAACAACCAGAGAAGAGAAATGAAGAGAAATGGAGCTAGAGAAAGAATGTTTTGTGAATTATAGAGAATTGTGTAGTGATTTTGGAGTGTTTGGAGATGAATACTGAAGAGCTAGGTTCTCAGGTATGAAGAGTGAAATCGTGGAGGAGTTGCACTGTAACAACAATTGTTTGTTTTTTTTTGTTGGTAGCTTTTCATGGAAATGAGTTCCTCCATGTTCCGATTAGAGAGATTCCTGGTTACCTCACTACAAGGAAAATACCTTTTAGCGGAGGTTATAGTAGAGGTTTCTAGTGTTATAAAATTGGAAAAAATTATCAAAAAAACCTCTTCTATAACATATGTTATCGATAGCAGATGTTTTTTCGCATACTATAGTGGAAGTTGATTATAACTAAAACAATATGGGCAGACCGAGGTGTTAGCGACTATTTACAAATCAGTTCATTTGTATAAGGCACAAGAACCGATGCATACATACATACAACACTGATGATGCAAACTTAAATCCAACCATCGGGGCCATAAAATATTTAAGCACCGGGGAATTTTTCGTATAAGCACCAAGGCATTTGTCGTGTAAGTACCGGGGTGTTACCATCAAAACACATCGGGAGAGTTAAAAATCATTAAGCACCAAGGATTTCTACATAGAATGCGTTAGTGTGTTATTAATAAGAAGGAATTGATGTTGTATCAGATAATATGCTCCGATGCTTTACATGGAAAAACGCCTCGGTGCATTAAAGCCAGAAAGCGCTTGTGATTTTCATTAAAAAACAAGCTCCGATACTTATCAATAACACCATAGCATTGGTGTGTATCAGAAACACATACTCATCGGTGCTTCGTATAAGATTAATGTATCGATGACCAAATTTTTAATATAATTTTGTGGTATTAAATTAATATTGAAATGAGAGATAATTGTTTACATAAAATCAACGGTGTGAATTTCATATGAAACGCACTGGTGAGTTTTAATATTAAACACGTCGATGATATTAATAATTAAAATACACCTAGAAACATTAACTTGTGATAGTGCAATTATTGTTATTTTTTAATTCCATTATTTATCAAAAAAATTACATATATCTTATATTTTGATTAGTGAATTTGGATATGATGTTTGGATTAATTTTTTATATCATCATATTTTACATCTCTTCATTATAATATTTATTCATCCATATATTTAATCAATGATGTAACATTTCATAGCGACATTGGACAATGAAATTGAATAAATTATGACATATTTTATTATATGAATAAGTGGATGTTTGTCATACAAAATGGGACACTTATCGGCAATCCCTTGTCTTTAAATTGGGACACTATGTCCATTACATTAAACAAAAATGTCTAATTTTCACAGACAATTATTTCAAAATAATACAATTGCATCTTGCATTGATATCCAAATATATTGGTCATCATTCTTCACTGGAACTATTGTTAGTGCTCGAGCTACTTCCATTCCTTGGGTTATTTTGTTGAATGTTTGTTTGATTGTCTCGATTTTTTTTTTCTTCTTGAAGTTCCATCTAAAAACATAAAAATAAATTGTAATGATTCTATCTACATAGGTGAGAATAATGAAAATTGAAATAAATAATATACATGAATGAAAAATTGAAAAGTGATGTACCCCCAAAGAAATAAGTGACTCATGAATCATACACATATTTTCAAAATCAAATATCATGCCCTGTTTCAACAATTCTTCTGTTGGGCCAGTTCCATACTTTGTTTCGTGCAAGTTTTATACCCCATAATAAATCATAGATTTAATATAAAGTATTATTTTTGTTTCATTAATTATAAAATGTGGGAAGTAAAACAATACAGATTATACTTACAAATTCGACAATAAATTTTTGATATGCCAAAATACACTCACAACCCTTAATTAAACCAATGTATGTTTATATATCAATATGTATATATATTTCTAAAAAATATTTTTAGGAATATTACTTTTTGAATGATTGTTTTTTGTTCTTGTATGTTTTGTTATTGCAAGTTTGAGAGGTCTCATTGACCATAGCTCTGGAAATGTTTACTGTAGTTTAAATATACCCCAATTCTTGGAATCATTGGATTGATTTCTATATGTAAGTGGAAAGTACATCTATATATTCGTTCCACTATATCCCTCATATTTTTGTAAAAATC